>JBAIZL010000002.1:295217644-295252644 GCA_036971475.1 Prosapia bicincta
ACAGTTGCCAAATCTATTACAATATTGCCAAACCTACTCCACTGCTGCCACAACATTATATACATTGAACAAAGTATGGTATTTAGAACGTATTTGAATTTGTTCATCTATTAATTTGTTATTAATATTATGTTTGTAAATTTCAAATGCTTCACATACGTTCATTTTTAACCCTTTATTTACTTCTTTTATAATTTTCATATTATTTATATTAGGAAACATATGATTATTATTAATACAATGTGTTGCGAAATTAGACTTATATATATTTGGTTTTAAAAAAGCATTAAAATGTTCTTTATACCTTTCTTTTAATTTTTTCTTTGTTTGTCCTATATAAACCTTTTTACAAAATTCACATTCTAATTTATATACTCCATTTTTCTCATGTATAGGCCTACTATTTATATTATTATTATGGTTAATTATATTTATTATTCTATTATTGGTTCTATATGCAATTTTTATGTTCTTATTAGTAAATAATTTGGAAATATTTTTTATTTCAAAACCAGTGTAAATAAAAGTACTAAATAGTACTAAATAGTGTTAGTACTTTTACTTACACTGGTTTTGAAATAAAAAATATTTCCAAATTATTTACTAATAAGAACATAAAAATTGCATATAGAACCAATAATAGAATAATAAATATAATTAACCATAATAATAATATAAATAGTAGGCCTATACATGAGAAAAATGGAGTATATAAATTAGAATGTGAATTTTGTAAAAAGGTTTATATAGGACAAACAAAGAAAAAATTAAAAGAAAGGTATAAAGAACATTTTAATGCTTTTTTAAAACCAAATATATATAAGTCTAATTTCGCAACACATTGTATTAATAATAATCATATGTTTCCTAATATAAATAATATGAAAATTATAAAAGATTTAAATAAAGGGTTAAAAATGAACGTATGTGAAGCATTTGAAATTTACAAACATAATATTAATAACAAATTAATAGATGAACAAATTCAAATACGTTCTAAATACCATACTTTGTTCAATGTATATAATGTTGTGGCAGCAGTGGAGTAGGTTTGGCAATATTGTAATAGATTTGGCAACTGTGTATTGCTTTATCTAGTAGCTTCATGTTTGTTTGACAGTTTGTTTTATCAGTCTTAATATTGTAACTCCTGAAGATGTTGGTAATGTAAGCCAACGAAAAGCTTAGAGTTTATTGTTCAATAAATTAAATATTCCTGTATTTGTGTGTATTATTTGATCTTATAAATATATATATATATATATATATGCTTAGTTTCTTAATAGAAGTAAAATTATTCAGAATCCCACTGAAATATCTACTTTCACAGTTCTAGTCCACTCACGAAAAAGTATATTTAATGTATTCAAGCATATATATATATATATATATATATATATATATATATATATATATATATATGCTTAGTTTCTTAATAGAAGTAAAATTATTCAGAATCCCACTGAAATATCTACTTTCACAGTTCTAGTCCACTCACGACAAAGTATATTTAATGTATTCAGGCATATATATATATATATATATATGCTTAGTTTCTTAATAGAAGTAAAATTATTCAGAATCCCACTGAAATATCTACTTTCACAGTTCTAGTCCACTCACGACAAAGTATATTTAATGTATTCAAGGATATATATATATATATATATATATGCTTAGTTTCTTAATAGAAGTAAAATTATTCAGAATCCCACTGAAATATCTACTTTCACAGTTCTAGTCCACTCACGACAAAGTATATTTAATGTATTCAAGCATATATATATATATATATATATATATATATATATATGCTTAGTTTTTTAATAGAAGTAAAATTAATCAGAATCCCACTGAATTATCTACTTTCACAGTTCTAGTCCACTCACGACAAAGTATATTTAATGTATTCAAGCATATATATATATATTCTTAGTTTCTTAATAGAAGTAAAATTATTCAGAATCCCACTGAAATATCTACTTTCACAGTTCTAGTCCACTCACGACAAAGTATATTTAATGTATTCAAGCATATATATATATATATATACATATATATATATATACATATATATATATATATATATATATATATATATATATATATATATATATATATATATATGCTTAGTTTTTTAATAGAAGTAAAATTATTCAGAATCCCACTGAAATATCTACTTTCACAGTTCTAGTCCACTCACGACAAAGTATATTTAATGTATTCAAGCATATATATATATATATATATATATGCTTAGTTTCTTAATAGAAGTAAAATTATTCAGAATCCCACTGAAATATCTACTTTCACAGTTCTAGTCCACTCACGACAAACTATATTTAATGTATTCAAGCATATATATATATATATATACATATATATATATATATATATATATATATATATGTATATATATATATATATATATATATATATATTTATATATATATATATATATATATATGCTTAGTTTTTTAATAGAAGTAAAATTATTCAGAATCCCACTGAAATATCTACTTTCACAGTTCTAGTCCACTCACGACAAAGTATATTTAATGTATTCAAGCATATATATATATATATATATATATATATATATATATATATATATATATATATATATATGCTTAGTTTCTTAATAGAAGTAAAATTATTCAGAATCCCACTGAAATATCTACTTTCACAGTTCTAGTCCACTCACGACAAAGTATATTTAATGTATTCAAGCATATATATATATATATATATATATATATATATATATATATATATATATATATATATATATATATATATATATATATATGCTTAGTTTCTTAATAGAAGTAAAATTATTCAGAATCCCACAGAAATATCTACTTTCACAGTTCTAGTCCACTCACGACAAAGTATATTTAATGTATTCAAGCATATATATATATATATATATATATATATATATATATATAAATATGCTTAGTTTCTTAATAGAAGTAAAATTATTCAGAATCCCACTGAAATATCTACTTTCACAGTTCTAGTTCACTCACGACAAAGTATATTTAATGTATTCAAGCATATATATATATGCTTAGTTGCTTAATAGAAGTAAAATTAATCAGAATCCCACTGAAATATCTACTTTCACAGTTCTAGTCCACTCACGACAAAGTATATTTAATGTATTCAAGCATATATATATATATATATATATATATATATATATATATATATATATATATATATATATATATATATATATATATATATATATATATAAGCTTAGTTTCTTCATAGAAGTAAAATTATTCAGAATCCCACTGAAATATCTACTTTCACAGTTCTAGTCCACTCACGAAAAAGTATATTTAATGTATTCAAGCATATATATATATATATATATATATATATATATGCTTACTTTCTTAATAGAAGTAAAATTATTCAGAATCCCACTGAAATATCTACTGTCACAGTTCTAGTCCACTCACGACAAAGTATATTTAATGTATTCAAGCATATATATATATATATATATATATATATATATATATATGCTTAGTTTCTTATTAGAAGTAAAATTATTCAGAATCCCACTGAAATATCTACTTTCACAGTTCTCGTCCACTCACGACATAGTATATTTAATGTATTCAAGCATATATATATATATATATATATATATATATATATATGCTTAGTTTCTTAATAGAAGTAAAATTATTCAGAATCCCACTGAAATATCTACTTTCACAGTTCTAATCCACTCACGACAAAGTATATTTAATGTATTCAAGCATATATATATATATATATATATATATATATATATATATATATATATATATATATATATATATATATGCTTAGTATCTTAAGAGAAGTAAAATTATTCAGAAACCCACTGAAATATCTACTTTCACAGTTCTAGCCCACTCACGACAAAGTATATTTAATGTATTCAAGCATATATATATATATATATATATATATATATATATATGCTTAGTATCTTAATCGAAGTAAAATTATTCAGAATCACACTGACATATCTACTTTCACAGTTCTAGTCCACTCACGACAAAGTATATTTAATGTATTCAAGCATATATCTATCTATCTATCTATATATATATATATATATATATATATATATATATATATATATATATATGCTTAGTATCTTAATAGAAGTAAAATTATTCAGAATCCCACTGAAAAATCTACTTTCACAGTTCTAGTCCACTCACGACAAAGTAGGCCTATATTTAATGTATTCAAGCATATATATATATATATATATGCTTAGTTTCTTAATAGAAGTAAAATTATTTAGAATCCCACTGAAATTTCTACTTTCACAGTTCTAGCCCACTCATGGCAAAGTATATTTAATTTTTTCAAGCATATATATATATATATATATATATATATATATATATATATATATATATATATATATATATATTTATATATATATATATATATATATATATATGCTTAGTTTCCTAATAGAAGTAAAATTATTCAGAATCCCACTGAAATATCTACGTTCACAGTTCTAGTCCACTCACGACAAAGTATATTTAATGTATTCGAGCATATATATATATATATATATATATATATGCTTAGTTTCTTAATAGAAGTAAAATTATTCAGAATCCCACTGAAATTTCTACTTTCACAGTTCTAGTCCACTCACGACAAAGTAGGCCTATATTTAATGTATTCAAGCATATATATATATATATATGCTTAGTTTCTTAATAGAAGTAAAATTATTTAGAATCCCACTGAAATTTCTACTTTCATAGTTCTATTCCACTCGTGGCAAAGTATATTTAATTTTTTCAAGCATATATATATATATATATATATATATATATATATATATATATATATATATATATATATATGCTTAGTTTCTTAATAGAAGTAAAATTATTCAGAATCCCAATGAAATATCTACGTTCACAGTTCTAGTCCACTCACGACAAAGTATATTTAATGTATTCGAGCATATATATATATATATATATATATATATATATATATGCTTAGTTTCTTAATAGAAGTAAAATTATTCAGAATCCCACTGAAATTTCTACTTTCACAGTTCTAGTCCACTCACGACAAAGTATATTTAATGTATTCAAACATATATATATATTGTAATTGCATCGATATAACAGTTATGACTTTATTTCATTGGCTTATAAAATTTTCTTAATGAAAAAATGACCGTTATGTCAAATGTCGTTTCTTGTTTTCAGTTAAAAAAGAAATTTAAAGAAATAATATGTTTGAAAGATATAATATGGGTAAGCTGTATAAAGAAGTACCTAAGACCAATTTTTTTATTATGGTCTCAATCCCTGTACTAAAAAATCTATTAATTGAACATCATGCTGTCAATGAATGCCGATGTGTCTCGAAAGAAGTATATTGTCAATGCTATTGGGAAGTAGTCCAGAGTACCGACAAAGGTGAATACTGTGAAACCGGTGAAAGATAAATTTCCGCTAGTTATATGAACCCGTTGTTGTTTTCTATTTTCGTACTAATGACATTTTCAAAATAGTAATAATATTACTAATAAAAATGATATCGAAAACATTCGAAAGATATCGAGGAAATTATGATATATATATATATATATATATATATATATATGTATTTAAAGAACAAAATTCTAAATACAAATACAAGAATTATAATTGAATTTACAAAAATTCTGAATTGTAAATTCAATTATAATATTTGTATTGGTATTTAGACTTTTGTTCTTTATTAATACACAAGAAAACATACTGCGATATATATATATATATATATATATATATATATATATATATATATATATATATATGCTTGAATACTTTAAATATACTTTGTTATAAGTGGACTAGAAGTGTGGAAATGAAAATAGATATTTCAGTGGGATTCTGAATAATTTTACTTCTATTAAAAACCAAGCATAGGGCAATAGGGCCACCCTATTCTACGGATAATCGGGAGCTTACTGTAATAATTTGTTATAAAAGGATTTTTTGAGACTGTATGAAGTTTACCTTTTTAAAAAATCTATGGATTCTGAAATAGATTTAAAATATGTGATTTTATTTATATGTATAAATAAATGTATTACAGTTATTCATTACTCTCAAAATGATGAAATGAATATGCTATGTTTTGATTAGTTTGTTCCTCTTGGAATTATGCGTTAAGGATTACTTTGTACAACTTAACAAACAGGCAGCAGACCTAACTATTAGCAAGTTTAGTTGGTAATGTGTTGTCAGTCTGTATCATCCCACTAGGGAGGTAAGGAAGACAATATAATTGGAAACAGGAAACTTTAACGCTGAACTTTAAGTAAAGTTTCAAACCAGTTTATTTAACGAGAAACATATTGCCTTCGCTCACAGTTTGTCACTGTGCAGATTAGAAAATTTGTAAGTGTAATAACTACTAATAGTTACAGTGTAACTGTACATATTTCCGTCTTTCAAGTAATTGAAATTTCCAAATGTTAACTAAAAAACTAAATGTTTTTTAGGAAGTCCTAGCCTGAAGCAATAACATAATTCAATAATCATGTCAACTATACTTGCAGAGAATATTGTTTAAATAAATGTTTCATGATTACTTTAAACATTTGAAATTTGGCTGGATTTTTGCATAGTTTATTTGATTTAATTTGGCTATTTTAAACCTGTAAATGTATTTAATTCCTGACTTTAAAAGATTTTACCCGTAGTAGTGGCATGTTTTTTTCATGTTGCTGTTACAATTGGATTGGATATGTAATAGTTTTTGATTGTTATGTTAATTATAAATAAAAATTGTTTTACATTACCCATATTTGTGATTTTTGTAATTTTTTATAATTATATGAAATTTTATTGTTGCTGTTTATTTGCGAACTAATATAATTACTGTTAGTAATTTAAATTGTCTACTTATATAATATAGGCCTAAAGACGATAATTTAGCCGCTATAGAAAAGTTATCTCTGTAAATGTATAGTTGTAGGCTTAACTGCCTCGCAAGTCAACCGTATTTATTTAAACTGTAATTTTATCATATAGTAAAAAAATGTGTCGTAACTTGCCAGATACTATTATAAGATTTAAGCTTGACATAAACATCGAAACTGCCAAAATAAATTGCAGTAGGCTATGAATCACAAAATTATGTGTCTTATTTTATAGCAATTTATGTATAACATTATTGCGTGACGTAACCAATAAGTTGTAAAACACAAATTGTTTTAAATCGTTGTGGTTAAAAATGATATATTATTCTACATTAAAAATATCTTTACAATGAAATGTAATTTTTGGAAAACAATATCCTAAAAAATTTGTTTTTTTCCAAATCGTTAAACTCAAGCTAAAAACAATTGTGTTGATATAAAACGATTTATATTTTAGCCTATCGTAACATTTTGTTGAGATGATTTGAAAACAAGATACGATTAATAATTTTGTGGTTTTTAAAATAACATACCAAATAGGCCATACATATTGTACAATTACAAGTAACTAAGGTAAATAAGAGTTGTAAAAAGAAATGTATATTAACACTTCCTCATTTGATTCATAAATTCCGTTATTAAGTGTAGAACATATTTTCCGGTTCGTTTATTTTGTTGAATATGCTTCCTGTATTTTTGTGTGTTATGTTAATATTGCTATTTTGTAGTATTTTAGTTATTACTTTTATGTTGTATCCTGTCTATGTGAATGTGGTATATTTTATGTGATTATTGATACATATTTAGGTTGTTTTAATTTAGTTAATAACCGGAAAACTATGTCCCACATATAATAACGCAATATATAAAATCGAATGCCCACACTGCAACGAATTATACATTGGCAAAAAAAAAAAAAGATATGAACAGACAGATACAAAGAGCACCTGAAAGTATACATCAAACCAAACCCTTATAATTCATACTTTGCCACATACGATAAAAAAAACACCTTTCATTCTCCACATTATAAAACATACAACTAATTTTGAAAAAATTCATAAAGACCTCAACATGACAATCGTGAACAGCTACAAATTTATAAACACAAAAATAATATAGTAAACGAACAAATACAAATAAAATAAAAATTAAAAATTATTTAACTTGACAAAATTTACCTCAAGAAAAACTAAAACTTTAAGACACTGCCAAGAAACCGAAAACAAAGACACGTAGGTCAAAGTTCTTAAAAGCTGACCCGCAAATACGCATATAAACTTTAGGTTGCCAAGTAAAACATTGAGTTTTTTATAATTATAAAAATTATATAACAGAAAAAAGTAATTACTTCAGAAATACTGGAAAATGTGAAACAGATCGATTATAGTGTCGAGGATAAAAATCTAAAACAGTGTAAAGATATGAAACTAACCTTTAGAATTTGTATAAAACTATTTACAGTGAAGTAGATTTTTAAAATCCCTCAATCGAAAGATTTTACCAATCAGCTTCTTTCACCATTGGCTAAAATAATGTTTCGCTGTTGTAGAATTCAAGTGTTCTATGACATAACTATAAACCAGACTAGATAAAAAATTAGTTTTAAAAAAAATGTTTATTGTTAATATTCTTTCGAAAAAAGTTTATAGGACACCTGTAGTAGAATGTCAATTTATGATATATTATATTTCATTTTCAAAAGAGTATAATTTAAAGGCAGATTCCATTTTAAAGTTTAAATTTATAAATTTCATTTCTAATAAGGACTAAAGCTTTATATTTATTTGTAAACAATTGTTTTAAAAGATTGCAGTTAGATATAATTATTACCCTGTTAGTTATACAGAAAACATTAAAGGATTTTATTCAAACTAATTTTATTAGTATCTTACTTAGAAACTCGTAACTTAAAATTAATATCCCTAATAAAGTGTAATTTTATTACAGATCTTAAAACCTAAAATTGATTTGAAAACAAAGAAAGTGGAATTTATTGTTACGAAAATTATTGGAATTAGTTATCCAGTATTTCTTTTATAGGAATTTGATTATGCTTGACTCTATGTAGCGAGAAACTTAACTAAAAACAATACCATTCGTTACTAAGGTAAATTCATTTTGCCAAGATTGCAGATAAAATGGGGCAGATTCGTAAACCGAGGAAGGATTGTTTCTGCCATAGCGATCCTTACTTTATTCGAAAAGTTAGGTTGGTGTTCCTTAAATATTTAAATGTCATGAATCAATTGAAACTATAAAGACCCAGACCAAATAAAGTAAGTTTTAACGAGCAACACGTTTTAATGTAGGCAAACCCTAAATCAGAATTAATTTAACAAAATCCGGAGATTGATATAAATATTACTGGAATAAAATTATAATTAAGTTTTCATGGTCATATATTTTAATTTTATAGAAGTAAAAAATAGGTATAATATTTATATGTAAAATGTCTCTTATCTTACCTATTTAATAGCAGCGAGTTACATATATATTTAAAGAATAACCAAGAATCAAAGTATATATAATACAAAATTAATTAAGTAATGACGTAAATCAGTTTTTTTCTCATACGCATTTCAATGACAGTGCCAACATCATTAGTGAGAATAATTAAAGAATGTAAGAGAATCAGTATATCAAAATTGTCCACTAATGGTGGTTTTCCTGACATAGACTTAAGAGGACGTTATTAAGTATGAGTAGGTATTCTATATAATTTACTTATTAATTTAGTTCAGATATATATCATAACCTTTGTTACAGTGGAATAAGACCAAGTAAATACTAGAATCAAATAAGAAAAACAATTGTTATCTTTTAGGAAAACTCTCTATAAAAAATAATGAATATCTCCACCTTGCAGAACACAAAGAGGCTAAGATTCTAACAAAAGCTGAATAATGTAGTAGCCTAAAAAGTAAAAACGATATTGTAAATTGGATAGTTTATTTTCATTTAAAACAATATTACCTTGAACAGCATTCAATATAAATTCTTGTCAAGGACTATTACGCAGTTTTTTTCAGTGCTATGTTAAACAGTGGATCTAAAACAATGTCCCTGACCAATTGAGTGTATGAATCTGTGTGTGTATGTGTGTGTGTGAGGATATTTATTGTGTTTGTGTCTTTGCGTATATATATATATATATATATATATATATATATATATATATATATATATATATATATATATGTATATATATATATATATATATATATATATATATATATATATATATATATATATAAATAAAGCCATAACTGATATAGATTAAATTGACGTAGTAGATAAATAAAGAAAATGACAGCCATTAGTGTAGTAGACAATGTGTTAATAGACGAAATAAAATTTGATATAGACAAAAGTTACTTATAATTTACTAATGGAATGTGTTTGAAGTGTTTCAGGTTGAAAACTTACAAGGGGACAAGAAATTAATAATAAGACAATTTTTGTAATAGCATAATAATTTAAATAGAATTAAGGTTATGAATTTGTAAAAAATATTTTAATAAGTAAAAACATTTTTGACCTTTCAAGCGGGCAAGTAGTAACGGTCTCAAATACCGTGACAAATAGGAAATAAATAATTTCCTGTTTTTAAGTAATAAAGTTGATTTTTAAATTAATCAAGTTTGGAGTTATAAGAATAATAAAGAGTGAAGAAGTAAATAAAACCATAAATAGAATAATTATGCTAAATTAAAATGTATTAGAGAATAAATTTGTAATAACTAGCTAAATTTGACCATCGGGAGTGAGGCGAAAATTTTCTAAGTGCATAAAAATGCTAACTTAAGAACTAAACCACATAGAACTTTCATCGATATTTTAGAAGAACCAGAATAAGCCAGAATAAACATTAGTAAAAACAAAATTAGAAAAACTTTAAAAAACAAAAAAGTTACAGCAGTTTTAATAAAATAGACATTTTTCAGTGTTCCAAAAATGATAATCAAACTCTGCAAGCTAAAACGGATACGTTGCCCGACTTGCATGTACAAGGAATAAATCCAAAGATAGCAAGTGTTGCAGGCGGGGTGAGGTAGGGTAACTGCACCGCTATATATACTAGGTCTCTAAGACCTTAGGGTGAGTCTTAAATAAATTTGTAATACGAAGTGCCGCTGACCGCTATGCCGGATCGCGAACAAGACCGCCATCAGGCCAGATGGGACCGAACCTCAACGCTTCCGCGTCTAGGACTATCAAGGGACGAAGGCTCCAGACTCAGACTCCAGGACGCGGGAATGGAGGAAAACCACCACCGACGAACCAGGGATGGCGACTTCCGATGTCCATGGACCAGGGAATCCAGAAGAGGGACTCTAGGACCGGCAGGAACATCTTTGGCAAGTTATTTTCTCTATTCGATACCAATTACGTCAAATTTAGTCAGCTAAGTTTATTAAATTCAAACAAATATTCAAGCTTAAACAATGACTTCACTCTATATACAAATTAAATAAATTTTATGCTTAATAAAAGTAATTTGTGTGATCAGAATATTTAAAATGATAATTATTAAACTTAAAAAGGGTTTTTGGCCATGAGCTATTTATTTTCAAGGAAAAAAGAATTTTTTGAATATTATAAATTTAAAAATTATGTGTCATAAATACGAATTTACCAATTTAATATAGAAGATAAATGTTTATTATGTGTAATTTGGGAAATAATTTTATGTTCATGTAAATGTAATTGATATATATAGAAATTATATGATTTTAAAATATGAAAGACAACAAGTTGTTTAGTGAATTGTTTTGGTCAATATAATTGTGTTTTATTTGAAAAGATAAATTTTCTTTTTTATTTAAATAAATAAAAATTAAATATGTTATAAAAATCAACAGTATTTGCATTTCATCCTGTGTTGAATAATCAATAAAAACTTTTTAGCTTTTTCCAACTAATATGAAAATGATTATTAAATCAGTAAACAAGGTTAATTAAATTCCATTAATTGATAATAGCTAAAACCAAATGTTTTTAAAGAGTTTCTCTCAACTAACTTCATTGAGCTAGCCTAAAGATTTGTTGGTTTGTAGTATAAAAGTCCAGAGATTTATCTACTGGCAGATTGTGTTTAAAAGGACACAGGAGCCTTTTAAAATAGGTAAATTAAACACGATCATATTTTGCACGTCCCCTTGCTGTCTCTGCAGATCATCATCAGGTGGTAAGACTCTGTGAATATTTTGTGTATTATTTTAAATGTGTTTCTTTCCAACTGACTATTGAAATGACATGTGTGACTATATCTAGACCCTACATAATTGATAAACTAATTTTGGCGAGATTATACTTATTTTAAAAAAGTAGTCAGCGGGAATGAGCTTGTTTTGGGCATGGCCCTATGAGCGGGAAATATACACGTAACTCAGGGATTTTAGCACAGTTTAACAAGCGGGGTGATTGGCAGATGTTTGATTTGTTTATAAATAAGTTTTTTAAACAACAAAATTTTGCTATTCTGCGTGCTGTGAAGTGACGGGAAGGACGTTGCCGTGTGTGTGTGTGTGTGCGCGCGCGCGCGCGCGCGCGTGTGAGTGAGTGTTTGTTAGTATGCGGGTGTGAGTGAGTGAGTGTGTGTGTGTGTGTGTGTGTGTGCGTAAGAGTGTGTGTGTGTGTGTGTGTGTGTATGAGTGCGCGTGTGAGTGAGTGTGTGTGTTTTTTTATTTTGGTTTGTAAATTTGTTAAAATATTTTTCATCCCAACATAGCTTTCTGTTTTATCGTGACTCGCCTTGTGATGTGTTTCAATATGTTGATTTTCCCAGGTGGCCTACATGACTTTTTTGTGTGTCTATTTGGGTGTTCACTTGTCACAAATATCTGTTTTAGCAGTTAAGCAATACTATCTTAGTGTTAATTATTAGGTTCAATTATTTATTTTGTAGAGAAACAAGTAGCATGAAACAAAAAAGTTAATTCCTACTAAGGTAAAAAAGGAATTTGGTCATTTTCGTAGAACAATTACAGTTGGTAAACAAAATTTATACATATGATAGAATCATAACAATTAGTTATAAAATTTCTAGTTCAAGTGTGGAATTATTATTACAATCAAATTCGCAACGTATGCAAACCACACATGGTTCTGGTTATTATGAAGCTCTTCTTATATTTCAGTAAGAAAGTTTTGAACCGCTCTCTTAGGTTGGCTCAGACTTTAGAGTGCTGGATTTCAAACAAGTAGTCCTACAGTTCGAATCGAACCTAAATACCACAATTTTGCAATTAAATCATTGAACTAATTTTTTAAAAACAAATTGGAATAACATCAATTGTCATAGCCTAAACGTTTTAAAAAAAGTAGGTTATTTGAGTATATATATATATATATATATATATATATATATATATATATATATATATATATATATATTTATATATATATACGTGTAATGAGTTTGAATAATTTTGTAAACCTAACATTTCTGTATTATCTAAATATAATATTTGTTTACAAACAGTTGTCTCCTAAACGTATTTTGTATTTTGATGAATTAGTTAAACAGAAAAAATAATACATACAATACTATTTAACAAAATCATTGTTTCAAAAGTTTTAATATAATTGACATTTAAAAAACATATATAAGAAAAACCTTGACTGAAGAATGAAAGAAATCATTACTTCGCTTTATTTGTGAACGACACGTGTTAAGTATCCTAAGACTAAGGAATCCAATCACATCGAGTTTACTGTAGTTATTAAACTTTTCTGTTGGTAATTGTTTAGTTGTTTCTTTCAATTTTCCTCTTAGCTAACACAATAGTACGTGTTCCATTCTAGAATTGTTAATCGTTGCAACTTGTAAAAACAAAGATAAGTTTCATCATATTTGGTTTTTATCTTTAACTAGGTTTTCGACTTTATAATTTATTCTAAGAGAAAATGTATCTATGTAGTTATTTTAATCTTAGTAATATTGATGTAATAACTAATGTTTAAAACAATATTGTAAATTTATTTACAAAGGATAGACAAAGACCACGCAGGGAAGGAAACCTTTTATTATGATATTTCATTCATCAGGAAAATATTTTGTTAAATCATTTTTTAACTTTCTCATTTAATGATTTCATGATAGTAATAATAATCAAATGTATTATTGATGCTTACTGACAAACTATTTAAGGAAATATAATGGAAATACCTCCTGCAAATTAAATATATTTAGCTATATAATTATTGTTGCATTAGTTTTCCTGGTAAATATGTCCCAATTTTAGTTTCCTGAAGGCATAAACGTGTGTTAAAGTCCTGCCTCTCAGTATAACTGCTGATTCTCTGACGTCACTCCCAGCCCATGACGTAATTACAGAGCACAGCCTTTATGTGAAGATTGTAAGTAGCCTTATTTATCGAACAGCTCTTTTAAGTAGGCTATTTATCTCCTGCACTTGTGTGAGTGGTTCTCTTAAAGGCAACCCTAATGAATAAATAAGACAGCGCCCATTTCAATAAATACCTTTAGACTTAAAACGAAACCTATGTTCTGATGTTACTTAGATCTTATGTACGGGATTGTAGTAACACATGTTCTTTTTATATTATTTAAAATTTGTTTTTAATGCATCAAAGCTATTTGTAGTAGTAATAAAACAAATAGCTTCACAAAAAATAAATATCTTCAGTTATTCTGTTCGATTTCGCTTCCAAAAATTTTATAAAATAAATAATTTATTTCATGATTGGATACGAAATTCATTAGTTTTGGGGCTACGATTTAAGAGTATCTTTTCTCTAATACTGTTGTGCATAATATGGATGATTTCTTCGTCGTCAAAATTCTATAAGTAGGTCTATTTACATAAGATATTATGTTCTAGAATTGTTTGTATTTTATTACGGTTATGTAAAAGGCATGTGTTATATGTTTCACTCAAGATAAAACTTGGATGCGTGTAGTAAAACCAGATTTGTTAGTTTAGTCACTTTAAACTATACCTGATCATTCCAAATAATGTAAATGAAAATATTACTAAATGTTATTTAGGAAAGTTAATGATAGCGCCTATTGCTACTTTTATGGTAGCGCATAATCTAAATCCAATTCACTTAAACTAATTAAAGTTCTGGCATTCGGATGGATTGAATCTTAAACGGATTATTTTGCATAAGGAATTTATAAAAACGCAGCGTGAAGGGTTTAACACGTTTATCTACAAAATTTTTACATTTGTGAACAACATGAAGTTATTTTATGAAGGCTATACACATTTTTTTTAACAGCAGATTTTACAATTTTTGAAAATTGATTGTTGCATCAATAGCTCTTACCACTGTTTTTACTACAACAAACATACACGGATATAAGGAAAAGACTAAATCCTTAATGGATATAAGACATGCTAAATTCTTGTAAGTTATAGCATTTTATAGCATAATAAAGTAATTTAACATACTTTAAATAGTTTTAAGAGAAATATTTTTTTAAAAAATTACAAAAATATTTACAGAGTTTCATTTAGTTAAACAAAAGTTGAAATTAAAAACACTGCAGAAAATAAAGTACATCTATAAAGCAGGGTAGCAGATGGAAACAAAAGAATTATTTATAGAATACTGAAATATTACTATCAAAAGATCAAGATATGAATGTAAACCCAAAATAAATTTAAAGACAGAATTACATCATATAAAAATTAAAAGGAATGAAAACCATTATGATGTTGTTCATTATGATAATAATACAAGTAACCATTACTTCTGAGATGTTATTATTAAGAAAGACATAAAATATTATCATACAATGTGCTTTGGAATAATGGTAAATATAAATTTTATAACGTTATTGTTAGAACATATTATTAAGGACAGAAGGCGGGCCATTTGTAATACAACTATGTTAAAGTGAAAGCTAAGAACAAATGAGGATACTAAAAAGATATGACTAAAGGTATCATAGTAACACGATTAGAATTTGTACAGAATCAAGAAAATAAAAAACAAAAGAAGGGGTTGTTCCTTTAGTATGATTGGAATTTGTACCGTGTCAAGAATCTACAAAACAAAAGAAGGGCGTTTTAATTTTATATGATTTGGATTTGTACCGAATCAAGAAATACAAAACAAAAGAAGGGGTTTTTCCTTTTAAATGATTCGAATTTGTACCGAGTCAAGAATCTACAAAATACAAGAATGAGGGTTTTCTTTCATATTATTGGAATATGAACCGAATCAAGAGATAAAAACAAAAGAAGAGGTTTTTCCTTCATATTATTGGAATTTGTACGGAATCAAGAAATGCAAAATAAAAGAAGATGTTTTTCTATTCATATGAGTGGAATTTGTACCGATTCAAGAATTTACAAAACAAAAGAAGGGGTTTTTAGTTTTATTTAATTGTAATTTGTACCGTATCAAGAAACTACAAAATAAAAGGGGTTTCTCTTTTTATATGATTGGAATTTATACCAAATTAAGAAACTAAAAAACAAAAGAAGGGATTCGCAGACTGTTTGACTGACGTTTTAAAACCTATCTGATGAGACTTTTGAAAATTATTAATTATTTTCCAAGTGATAAAATTTTTAAATTGATAAAAATGTTTTCAATATAGATAAAAAAATGTTTAATCAAAAACTTATGAATGGGTCGAAAGTAAATTGAAAGAATGTCAACCTCAAAATGAGTTATACAAAAAAAACTATTATAAAGTTGAGTAATTTGAAGGAAATAAAACGATAATTATTATAAATAAAATACATAAAACAAATCTTGTTGTTTATTGACAGAAAGTGATTAGTAAGGTTTTAAACTTTCCCAAATAGTGAAAATAATATTACAAACACTTAACGCTTTCACAATAACAGAACAAAGAATTCAAACTCACATCATAAACGTAAACAACAAAAAAAAAAACAGAAATAAAAGATTCAGATGTTTCTAAACACTCAGAATAGCCAACCGAATAAGACAAAATGAACATTGTTTATCAATGTATAGTTTATGGAAGTATCTAAACAATGTTCCTTAAGATAAAAATATGTCTAATTGAACTAATGCTGTTGACAGTATCTTCTAACGTGAGCATGCTCTTGTAAAGTTCGTGTTTGTTAAAAGGAAACTGACAACACTGCCTCACTAAGTCAAATATTTTTTTTTACTTAGAAAGTAATGGAAGCTCTAGAAACTACAGCACCAAAGAAAGCCAAAAGAAGATATTCGAAGATTTTTTAAAATGTTCACCCTCTGAAGTGAAATAATGAAAATGTAATTGATTAAACTATTAAGCAATGGTTTGATACAAATTAAGTAAATCTAATACTAAAAGTGATAGCTTTGTGGAGAATGGGTCTATTGTAAAAAGTCTTGTAGTGTGTAGTGTGACATGAGATATTTACTACTATATATCGTTCCAACAAATTTTTATTAGACCTAGCAATGGTTTCTATCTCTTTATACAAAAATTAAAAATAAATTTTAACAGTAAATATTTTGATGGTAATAAAAAAATTTTAATATCAAAACATAATGCAATAATAATGAATATAATTAAAAGAACCGTTGTGAAAATGATAGAATATTTTTAAATCTATTAATTAACTATGGAAATAAATATTGTTTTAAAATATAGGTAATCGAAAACTTGTAAGGCAATGCCAACAAAATAACATAAACCGTCTACCGTAAAGGTATCTAATTTGTGAGAGGGTTATAAAATAAAATTTTACATGTCAATTTTACAGATCACGATACAAAAACATTAGAAAATTTTCCTTTCAGAAGAATGTAACAAACCATACGTTTCCCTTTCACGGAACAGATGTTAGGAACAAGGGAACATTGTGGCCGTTATGTTGGTGAATGAAATATTGTAACGAATGCGGAGCCGTGTGGTCCTTACAGAGTTGACTAATGTGGTGTGTCAACATGGAGACAGGAAGTTTTTGTCTCGTGATTAGAGATAGAGCAAGATCCGGCCTCCCTTGGCTTATTTAAGGCAACATATTAACCTATAATATTTTCTTGTATCGTTAAAGTCATACAGTTATATATATATATATACATGTATATATATTTACAAGTGTTTCACAGTAAAGGTAAAGAAATAAATTTGGAGAAAATATTTTACTCATATTTTATTGCAAATGTAGTTTCATAGATGTTATATTAAATTTAGGGTTGGATGCAAAAAGAGGACAACTTACCATTTACTATACTTAAATACCTACTTCCGATATTTTATCTATATAGGTTGAGTGTCTACGATTAACTAGATTTAAAAATAATTCGATTAGATAATATTTCTGGTAATAATTTAACCCAGTAGACAGTCTTTATACCTAGTAAATCAAACTCGTTTAAAATATAATTCCAATATATACACAAAAATATATCTTTTTTCCGTAGGGTGGGGTTTCAATCGCTAAAAATAATGATGATCATGCCATTAAAACGTGTTCGATTTAATAAATATACACATTGTAAGCTCGTTATAGTCTTATTCTTTAACGAAGATAATATAAAAACCAATACCTAAACAAATTTAAGCATTCGTAATTAGATACTTATATTTATGAAGATATTTATTATTAAAATATAACTCAGGATAGATTTAGTAATAATTTATTTTAAAAAATAATACGGTTTATATGAAATTGATCCAGCGACAAATATCGGTTTATTTATGCATTTTTTGCAAATTCCAAAGCTTAAAGTGGTTTTTAAATTATAAAGATTCTTAAAAAATAAATCCATAGTGTATGCTCGGAAAATTAAACTAATAAGATTAAGCAATTGAAATATATACTACCTAATTTTTAAAACGGGATGATTTGATTCTCATGAACAATCTCTTCATTTGTTAGAATGTTAGGCCTATAAATTTTAAAAAATGTTACTTTATTTATTTCCTTTAATAGCTCACTAACCAAAATTTCATCTACGTAGTAAATACTGTAATTCACACCGTTGAATGTTTTAATAGCCCTTGGAACTGAGTTAAACGTTATAGTAGGGGGCCCTACTTTCTATTATAATTGTTTTAGATCTATTTTAATAATAGGGTACAAGTTTTTAATAAATAACACGCTAAGAAAATATGCTGAGTTTGCCACAGAAGACAGTTTATATTATAAATATTAGGTTTGTTTTATTACCTAATAAATTTGTCTTATTACGTATTGTGGAGCTAGTCTTGGTAATTGATTAAGATGTGTTTCCTCTCTTGTGCTCCTTCACGTCGTTATGTTTACGGAAATGGCCAAAGACGGCTTGATTCCTCCTAGCGTGATTTTTTTCTTCTTTATATGACGGTTTATTAGTTCGAACTGTTTAAATGATTACCCAACTTATACTGATGGTCCTAAAACAATCAGTATATACAATTTTTAAAAAAATACACGGAATATTTCTTCATTTGTTTATTGAAACTTAAATTCCTTGAGGTAAATTAACCACTCTAACAACGAAGTTATGTTTACTTTTTTCAAGCCCCTGATTTAAATCCAGCTTTGGACCTAACAGAACACTTCCCTTTAAATCTATGACAACTTATTTTCCCGGAACTCTTTCTACTCATTTTGTCAATTTCCCACCTCCACATTTTCAAATTTCTAGTTTTGTAAATCAACGACAATAACATAAAATAGAACATATTCACACTAATATTTAACATATTTGTAGTTGAGAAAGGTATTCCATAGGTTTAGAAGGTTTCTCTGATCGAAAACGTACTTATACATCTTTGCACTACATCTGCTTAATTCTCAATGATAAGTTAGTATTTGTTTTCTTCTGACTGTTTAAATCTCAGGGACTCTATTATTTAGCTTATGGTCAATTTCATATGGCTTACTTCTAAACACTCCATAATAGTTTTATTTATTACATATCAAAAACATATTTTGAGGAGGGACGAAAAGAGCACATATTCTGATTTGTTAATGTATTTAAAGTATTCAATGTATACTAAACACTAACACTTACGTAACGTATATTTATTTTAAAACGTAAGAGAAAAAATTACACTTTAAAAAAAGACAAAACACTTTAAATCAAGAACAGAATATCCTTGAAAGACGACGAGCAATAAGTCTAAACGTATCAATAGAATTGCATTATTTTAAAATGCAATCCTTCCTCTCTACATCTGTACCCACCCATTTATCACCTACAGATAAAGTAGGAAAATCTAATAAATCAATCGCTGAAGATTCATTGATACTAGAGGACACAACGAATTACATATGGATCTAGATTCGTAGCCGAACACAAAACAAAACTAATTTAAAAGTAGTTTGTTAAAACAAAAACAAACTATAATATTATTATTATTTCTTTTATGTTTAGGTTTTATTCTAAATTTTACACGATCTATAGACTAAACGTACGTCATCTAGCCTAAATTTTAAAACTAATTTATTCAAAGAATATGTGATAACCTCTATATAAAAAATCTAAAACTAGGTATATTGCAGATAAATCGTTGCATAATAGACTGTAATCCAAACGAAAGCCAAAATGGAGAGGAATTTGGAAAATCCCTGTATGATCTATAACAGTTTATCAGTGTCACGAATTCATCTGATTTCTATTATAGTCTATATTTTAGACCCATTCCGCTAGATTTGGATTGAGCATAGAATATTTTCTTAGATACATTACTGTTTTTTCGTGATGTTGACCAGAGAGTCTAGACGAGATTTGAGAGTACAGATAGAGTAAAATCTATAAAAAAATATAAGTTTCATAAATATGTTAACTTTTGGCATACGAAAACATATTATTAAAATTAACATTAAAATAAATAAAGATTTATTTAGGGCTATAGATTCTCGTATTGACAATGTATTCTAGTAATACTTTTGTCATATTTTGTCTAAGTCATTAGTAAATTGTCTTTGCTTTTACCTTCTTCTATTCCGTATCCTCTTTATTCCTTTACTAAAACTAATGATCCCACTCTCGACGTTTTTGTATTACACCCACTCCGTCAATGATGGGAGAAACATCCACTGCTGGTAAAGGAGTTCTGTTAAATGATTCTCTAAGCAAAATCAAGCTGCATTCCTTAACATGGAAACATAGTTTCCAGTAAGAATAAAATTCTTTAGCTTACGCCCAACCATTTAGAGTTTATTATTGTTTCCGAAGAAAGCCTGCCTAGGGAGATTGTAATATCTGTATATTTTCAACAGCCTTCCATTTGAAGAAAAGCTTTTATAGCTCATCAGCCAGCATCGGTGATGGTCTTGTTCATTACACTATACTTCTTCATGCGTTCCTATAATTTGTTTCTAATCTTTTCATAATTCGTAACGGTTAGTTTTAACTGGTTAGAGATATATTGTTAGATTTTTTTGACGGGAGAGATGTCGTTTAACCGACGTTTTGAAAAGAACCGGGGCCGTACCGAACCTTGTAAGGGACAAAGGTTGGCCGATAAGGAGTCCCTCTCTGAATCATTTACACTGTTTTTTAGATAATATTTAATTTAAAGAAAAGTACGTAACATATATATTACAGATTATTCCTACTTTTAGTAAAATTATTCTGCTTGACTAACAAATTTCACATCGTTGCACATTAAACGTAAATTTGACGATATTTTAAAACTTAATATTTACAAATTTAATTTTTTAAATTTTGAATGGGCTCCTTTAAAAAGGTTTATATTTGTTTCAAATTTCAAGTTGAATTATTCTAGCCGTTAGTCCATTTGACAAAATAGCATACCCTCGAAACAGAGTCCTCATTTGAAATGGAAAAACGTGTAATACTTGATTTTAGATGGTATTTAAAAAAATGGGAGGGGAGTATTTCCAATTCTTTTTTTCTAACTATCCTCTCTGTGATGCACTAGAGCGTGTGAATTAATAAAGGGAATTACTAGTAAGAGAGAATGTTCCTGTACAGAGTGTTGTTAAGCATAACATTCAAACTCATTAATGAAATCGTTATGATACTTAGTCCCTTTGTGTCATATTGTGTATCAAAGATAACAAAAGCCGACCACAAATGAGATCATGTCCCTCCACAATGAAAAAGGAAATTTAATTTAAGTATTTATCTACACAAATTCACTGAACATCTCTGCAGTATTAATTAATGTATTAATTAACTATGGAAATAAATATTGTATTAAAATATAGGTAATCGAAAACTAGTAAGGCAATGCCAACAAAATAACATAAACCATCTACCGTAAAGGTATCTAATTTGTGAGAGGGATATAAAAAAAATTTTTACATTTCAATTTTACAGATCACGATACAAAAACAGAAAATTTTCCTTTCAGAAGAATGTAACAAACCATACGTTTTCCTTTCACGGAACAGATGTTAGGAACAAGAGAATATTGTGGCCGTTATGTTGGTGAATGACATATTGTAACGAATGCGGAGCCGTGTGGTCCTTACAGAGTTGACTAATGTGGTGTGTCAACATGGAGACAGGAAGATTTTGTTTCGTGATTAGAGAGCGCGCAAGATCCGGCCTCCCTTGGCTTATTTAAGGCAACATATTAACCTATAATATTTTCTTGTAGCGTTGAAATCATACAGTTATATATATATATACATGTATATATATTTACAAGTGTTTCACAGTAAAGGTAAAGAAATAAATTTGGAGAAAATATTTTACTCATATTTTATTGCAAATGTAGTTTCATAGATGTTATATTATATTTATGGTCGGATGCAAAAAAAGGACAACTTACCATTCACTATACTTAAATACCTACTTCCGATATTTTATCTATATAGGTTGAGTGTCTACGATTAACTAGATTTAAAAATAATTCGATTAGGTAATATTTCTGGTAATAATTTAACGCAGTAGACAGTCTTTATACGTGGTAAAGGAAACTCGTTTAAAATATAATTCCAATATATATACAAATCTTTTTTCCGTAGGGTGGGGTTTCAATTGCTAAAAATAATGATGAGCATGCCATTAAAACGTGTTCAATTTAATAAATATACATGTTGTAAGCTCGTCATAATTTTATTATTTAACGAAGATAATATAAAAACCAATACCTAAACAAATTTAAGCATACGTAATTAGATACTTATATTTATGAAGATATTTATTATTAAAATATAACTCAGGATAGATTTATCAATAATTTATTTTAAAAAATAATGCGGTTTATATGAAATTGATCCAGCAACAAATATCGGTATATTTATGCATTTTTTGCATATTCCAAAGCTTAAAGTTGTGTTTAAATTATAAAGATTCTTAAAAAATAAAGCCATAGTGTATGCTCGGAAAATTAAACTAACAAGATTAAACATACAATAACATTTTATTAAAATTAACATTAAAATAAATAAAGATTTATTTAGGGCTATACTTTCTCGTATTGATAAAGTATTCTAGTAATATTTTTGTCATATTTTGTCTAAGTCAATAGTAAATTGTCTTTGCTTTTACCTTCTTCTCTTCCTTATCCTCTTTATTCCTTTACTAAAACTAATGATCCCACTCTCGACGTTTTTGTATTCCACCCTCTCCGTCAATGATGAGAGAAACATCCACTGCTGGTAAAGGAGTTCTGTTAAATGATTCTCTAAGCAAAATCAAGCTGTATTCCTTAACATGGAAACATAGTTTCCAGTAAGAATAGAATTCTTTAGCTTACGCCCAACAATTTAGAGTTTATTATTTTTTCCGAAGAAAGCCTGCCTAGGGAGATGGTAATATCTGTATATTTTCAACAGCCTTCCATTTGAAGAAAAGCTTTTATAGCTCATCAGCCAGCATCGGTGATGGTCTTGTTCATTACACTATACTTCTTCATGCGTTCCTATAATTTGTTTCTAATCTTTTCATAATCCGTAATGGTTAGTTTTAACTGGTTAGAGATATATATTACAGATTATTCCTACTTTTAGTAAAATTATCCTGCTTGACTGGCAAATCTCATATCGTTGCACATAAACGTAAATTTGACGATATTTTAAGACCTAATATTTACAAATTTAATTTTTTAAATTTTGAATGGGCTCCTTTAAAAAGGTTTATATTTGTTTAAAATTTCAAGTTGAATTATTCTTGCCGTAAGTCAATTTGACAAAATAACTTACCCCCGAAACAGAGTCCTCATTTGAAATGGAAAATCGTACTATGGTGAACGTGTAAAACTTGATTTTAGATGATATTTAAAACAATAGGAGAGGATTATTTCTCTATTTCTAATTCTTTTTTTCTAACTATCCTCTCTGTGATGCACTTGAGCGTGTGAATTAATAAAGGGAATTATTAGTAAGAGAGAATGTTCCTGTACAGAGTATTGTTTAGCGTAACATTCAAACTCATTAATGAAATTGTTATGATACTTAGTCCCTTTGTGTCGTAGTTTGTATCAAAGATAACAAAACCCGACTACAAATGAGATCATGTCCTTCCACAATGAAAAAGGAAAATTAATTTAAGTATTTATCTACACAAATTCACTGAACCTCTCTGCAGTTTTGGTATAAAAGCATTTTCTAATTCTATTCATGAAAGGTGTCTTTTAGAATGGTAGCAACGCTCCACTAACACAAAGTAAATCGTTTTCCCCTTAAGTGTATGAGAAAAGCTAAGTAGGGCTTTCTTATGCAGCGATTCCTTTTTTTGTTTTACTTTACTTTCAAAACTGTTCAAAAACGTATGTAAAAATTAAAACAGCCCTATTAGGAGTTTCTACTATATTAAATTCTTATACAATAAACAGATTATTGGTTGGCACTAAATATTTTACAAAAATGCTAGTTGGAATGTTATTTGAAAGGGGGCTTTTCAGTGGAATGTAGCTCTATTGGTTTATATTCGACACCATATTATCCAGTTTTAAGTGGAAAGTATAAACTAAATCTGACAACAATAAGTAGCTTAGATTATCACTATGTAGCGATTCATTCACATTCTTATATTTATTAATTCATGATAAATAAACAATGCAAATTTTTATTTTATTTGATTAAAATATTCTTTTCCAAATACGTTACAAATATTTGTCATGAAAAGCTGGTTTTTAATAAATATCCATTTTCCTTTTTCATGTGATGTTTTTCGTACCTAATATTATTTATTGGAACAGATATATTCTTCATTAGCTAATATTATATAATTTATCAGCAATACATTGGTTTAATCAGCTATTTTAATTTATAAATTCATACAATGAACAATTGTATAAATTGTAAAGAAGTGTTAATATTTAAATATAATTTATTTCGTGATTTATTAACTAGTTTTACAATTTTGATTATTTTCAAATTTAGGAATGTCTTTATTCAATCATAATGAAAACAGCATTCAGAAAAATAATCTATGGGCTGCTAGTAGCAGAACGGAGATTGTAAATGTAAGTGTGATATATTTAGAATTGGATTTTGTCTCTCCCGTAGTGTCCCTATGTCTCATAAGGCCATAGTTTTTTTCAAACCTGAGCCGGTCGAATTTAGAATCTCCCCTTCACTCACATATCTTGAATCAAACATGGTGATCAATTTCTGATAAAAATCAATTCTGAGTATTTGTCATTAGCCTAAAACTGTATGCACTGAATGTTTTACGGTACCTTTGCAAGATTACCTCTCTCGAAGTCTCTTGGAAGTCAACTAACTCTGTTTCAGTTCTGTTGCAATTGAAAGAACGAGCGACTACTCATCGGTTTTCCATCGGGCTAGAACGTCAAGCAGTCTTTTTGAAGTCGTGTAGTCATCCTCTTCCAATATCAATTGTTGAAGGAAGTCTTTTTTTAAAACTCAGAATTTTATAAAAAGTTAACAAATATTGTTTACATCTTAACTCTGTTTTGAATTGAAGTGATTCCGTTTTCCATCTCAGCTCTTGTTGATTCTTGGCCATTGACCGATGTTTTGATTTTTTTACCGCTTAAGAAATTTCTTAAATACTTCAGCATCTTTCCCATTATGCAAAGGTTCATGCATTTTAACAAGATAGTGGTGTTGGGTGTCCTGTCAAAAGCAGTTTCAAAGTCTAGGAGGACAACTATGGTTAGTTCTTTTTTCTCAAAGCCGCATATATGCTGTTTGTTATGTATATTATGGCATCGTTAGTGCATCTCTGATTTCTTTAACCATATTGTGATTGGTCTAGTAGGTTGTTCCGGTGCATTATTAATAGTTTGTCATCTTTTTGTTTATATAGTTTGTTGTAGGTCGATTGGTGTAAGGTTCTCCTTCTTTTCTTTTTCCTTTCCGAGAAACTCTGTCGTATTGAAATGAGTGCTTCACTCTTATTTGCGTCTGCCTTCAGACGTTGAGTGAGGTTTTTTGCAGTTATTCTGTCTGGACACCATACTTCAGTTTGTTTAGTTCTATTTGTTCCGCGTACTCTCATTATAAAGTGCGTGTCAATGTCGATGGCACAGTTTCTTATAGTTTCTTATAGTTTTTATGGTTAGTACTCTTTTTGACCATATATTTACTTTCAGTCTGTCTGGGTGGTTTTGTTTCAGTTTTGAAACTCGTTGGTAGTCTTGAGAAAGACTATTTGCTTGTTTACAAGACATATATTGGGGCTCCTTTTACAGAAGCGGTTGCTGGCGTTCGGTTCACTGAGTGTTATAAAGGCTCTTTTCATAAACGTAACATATGAACTCGGCTATCCAGGAGCAGGATGAGGACCAACCAGCTCAACCCCATATGTAATATCCGTGTAAAATATTTATTTAGATATAACATTTAAGTAGTATTTATGTTTTAACAAAAGCTTATTTAAAGCAGAAATACGTGTATAAACTACTCATGTTCCAAAAACAGTTTTCCTGACTTCTCAAGATTGTATTTAAATTAAAGGTAATTTTTCTCTGGCATTGAAATAATAAACGCAGTGATAAGTTGTAGCACACGCTACCACGCTCTAATAACCATTCCACACGTTTGTCACGTAGCTTGTCACACCTGCACATTCGCACATCACGTAATCAATGTGTTGCACGTATATTTGTGTGCAAGTTAAATAGTCTTGTTGCTAGGAAATTCTGTTATTTGCTTCAAACAAACTGTTCAGATGTATCACTGAGATAAGATGCATTGTATCTGAAATTTGTAAATATTGTTCATTGGTGTGTTTTTAATGTTCTGTTATAGTAATAAACCACATGGATAATGCGATTAGAATTACGATACCAAATTTGTGAGTGCTCTCTCAATAATTATTTCCTGTGTGACAGCGCTTAATGACTCTACTAGGGATTCGTGCTACACTTATAGTAGAGTTAGAAATTTAAATACATATAGATTGACAAAACATAGGTGCCCAGAAATGAAACGCATTTCATTAAATATTAATGATATCAAAGCTGTTTTGGTCCTTTTGTGGAAGAAGGTTTTATGTTCCTTTATTTCAGCACCCAATTTATTTAAAAAAATGAATATTACACATTCCACTTTTGGCTGGATCAATTTAGAGCAACTCTAACCCACTCTCATGAAGAGACCCTGCATAATTATATCCATTCCCAATGCTCTGCCTTTTATATTAAATTTGAATACCGTATGATACTGAATATCCACAGCTTGGAATTTACTTCCTTCATTTCAGCTTATTTCAACAGAATAATATATTAAAAATATTAAAAAATATAATCAGTTGTTCAAATGTTCATGAACATTTTGTATTCAATGTTCTGAATCCTCTGAAAATGCATGACCTTGATTAAGTATTTTTGGGTGGAAGTAACTTCTTTACTAATATTTTTTGAAACATGATTACATTACAAAAAGAAACATTTCCGCTAACATATTTTATTTATACTATCATTACCTAAACACACATAAGGAAAAATTACTTTTATTATTGAATGTGCAGCAAAATTAATTTCTTTTAACCAAAAGTCGATAGAGAGAGAGAGAGAGGGAGAGAGAATGGTAAAATAACAATGGGGTATGTAACACGAAAAATATTTTATTTCGTACTCAGGATCTCATTTCCTTTAGATAAGCTTTGTATTTTCTCCGCTTTATTAAAATTTATTTCCTTTTTTTATCAGGACAAATTTTTAGGAACCATTTGTTCTACTTTTAAATTGATAAATATTTTAAAAACATTTCCCTGTCACGAATCCTCGCAAATTTTTCTTGTGAAAAAAAAATTATTGAACTATAAAAGTCAAAATGGTTGTCAGTTTAATGACCCTTAAGGCCGCTTTGAAACTGGAGAACCGGTATTGAAATGTTACCAGCTATGATACGTTAAGACATAAAAGAGAAAGTAGAAATTTCAAAGGTTAGAATTGTGAATGATTTAAAATTCTGTAGAGGGAAGTGAAAGGGGAATGTAGACTGAGAGTGATGGAAATGTTAAGGTTAAGTTATTATGAATGAAGGGATTTTGTAGGGAACTTCAGTACACGAGAAAAGAAAGTAGTTTTTCCATATAATGAAGTGTTCATTACATACATTTAGAGATTTCTAGTGTAAGTTCCAGTTAATCAGCATAATGACCTCTAGAAAGAAGAACACCATTTTCGCTACCAGAGCCAAAACCGGAAGCTTCAAGTGAATGCTCCAAGAAACTATATTATAAGTAGGCATTTGGTTTATTAAACTTGAAGCCAACCACAAAAGTTATAAATTAATACTTAAGTAATATTAATACAATTAATTATTAGAATCAGAACTTAGTTTGTTAATACATGTATGTTTTATCAATTTCTAAAAATTATATTGCCAATCCTGATGCACCGACCCTGAGATAATTATCTAATAAATAAATAATTTGCAGCTGTCAATTTGTAACAATATTTTATTAAATAAAGTAATAATTATATTATTTACCAGCATTCAAAAAACAAGCCATTAATTTTTTATTTAATTTTAAAAAATTGTGAATTGTATTATTAATAAAATATGTAAAAGAATAAATGGTAAAGATACCTGTATAAGATTTCCACAGGCCATTAAACTTGTCCTGACTGGGATGCGTGAAGAAAGATGCTAGGAAGGTTAATAGTTTCCGCGCAACTCTAAACATTGCCTTCTTTACCTTGTGGCCTTCAAGGGAGAAGTATCGGTTCAAAATGTATTTAAACTCAAGGAATCAGAATAATATGATCCGCAGCATTTTGAAGGAATATTTAGTTTGTATTTTTTTAGGTAAATAATTTTCAATGATTTTATAAGACATTATTTTCTTTTCTTTTTTTGTTTAAATTATTTATTAATTACGTCTCACGATGCTACGTACACGCCAATCTAACTGGTACATGGCGGAAGTCGTAAACAGGAACCCTTACTCTACGTCTTAACCACCCAGCTAAGTGATAAATAATTAGTACAATATTTCATATTGAATTCTTTTAAATAGAGTTTAATGTAGTTAAACGTTTAAGCCGGTAAAATAGTGCATAATTCAAAATTTGTGTTAGTATGCGAGTAATATAAAAAAGTGAATAATCCACGTTATTTTACAAATTATATTTTCAAATACCAATGATTAAATTCAGAATATGTATAATGCAATAAATAATGAAACAATCTTAATAGTGGATATCTCATATCTTTGCCCTAAACTAATTAACGGTACAATTTCTTAAAATGGTTAACTTCAATGAGTGATTTAATATTTAAAAAGGAGAGTAATTATTGTATAATTTGTTTTAGTTTAGTTTTCTCCTATATTGTAAACTCATAACAAATAAATTTTTATTTGTATTTTTTTCCTAAATAGTCTTTATTGACACATACTACTTACCAATCCAATTAGAAAACATATAACTTTACAGGTTAACTATTAGTTATGTAACATGTAACTGCAATATTAAACACCCATCATAATAATACTGTTTAAATTGATAACCATTGATAAAAATAGCATATACTAAGCAACATTTTAGCATGATTATAATTCCCACCCTTTAGTAATAGATGGCGCCAAATCATATTTACATAATATGAAGCATAAATATGACCAACCTTGTTAAGTAAATATTAAATGACTAATTTACTGCACTTAATTTAATTTACTGCCTTATTGAATAAAAAACAATTGAAACTTTTGTTATACTATTCACCTTATGCAACAATTCCTTTTCAAAATATCTCATTTTTTGTATTCTTTTTGGCAACTATCCCCCTTATATTATTTAGGCCATACCTTCCTTTCCCTTTAATATAATCTGATGTGAATACTATACTTCAGGCCTGTACTGAATTTAATTCTTAGATTTAAAGTCCCTTATACTCACTACACGCCACTGTTGTTTCAGGTCTTACACTTGATTACCTTCACCACACACACACACACACACACAAACAGGAATCTGAATTTATGAAAAATTGTTTGAAAGATAAAATAATTCTATAAGTTTATTACCGTTTGAAGTCCTATATTAAAGCAACGTTTTAAAAGTAATTAAAGATGCATTCCGTTTTAAATTTTTATAAATAATGATGAAATCCAAAATGTATGTCTCCAATTTATGCCTAACCATACCGACATACCTTGATTATATTTCAAAAGAAAATAGCTCACTGAAATCCAAGCTACATATAGAACCCCATGTTAAGAGTAATTTACACTTCAATGTTTACATAAAATCAAACTAAACATATACAAGAGGTGGTAAAAAATAATTGAAGTAATAAAATAAAAGATAAATGCCTGTCAGAGACATTGTTGTCTAACCGGTTATGTAATAGGTATCATAATGTGTTCATAGTTAAACTGACAATGATTTATTAATGAGAAACATTTCATCCAACCTGATAGAAATAGTATCAGCAATGAAATTATTACGTAACAAACTTAATAATTATAATATAATTAATATATAATTATAATTAGGTTATTAAAAAGTTAAATTGTCATAAGTTCTACATTTAAATTTTAAATGCCCGCCGAGGTGAATACCATTAAATTGTTTTGGACACGGTATCAGACGGGTTCAAGTAAAAGGTGACGCATTCCAAGACCATGTGTTCAAGTGTGAGAGACCACATCCTGTCCATCCAACGTACATGAGAACTTGCAGTTTTATTGTCACCTCTAAGCCAGAATGGTCTGTTGCTGTGACTGACATTAGTGGGACAAATATTATTTTATATATAAAATAAATGTATTCCAATTTTAAATTTATCGAGAATATTGCTTGTTGAAAATAGGTAACTTTCAAATGATATAAAAGATTTTATGTGCTCACTAGAAGATTTTATGTACTCACATTATCCTTGTACAAAGAAAAAGTCAAAATAGTTAATTTAATATTTCACCAAACAATATTTTTTTATAAACAAACACACAACAAAATAGTTGCTGCGACGATGTCGTCTTCTTTAGTGCTTGGATACTACTAACATATCTTGAAGTTATCGTACGGCAAGTTAAATATAACAAACAAGAACGCAAAAAGTCAAGAAATAAAATTAATCTAACTACAGAGCTCAACACTTCTTTCTCAGGAGAGTGTTCTATTTTACATTACTGTTATTATTATTATTTTGTTCATTTTTGTTATCTCGCACTATCATCAACAAACAAATTATCAAAAAAAACAAATTTATCATATGATAAATAAACAAACATCAACACTTAGCAGTAGCAACTAATTTGAGATCTATTACATCTGAAACAAAAAACAGTTATTAACCACATTCTTAGCGGAACAACACAGAATTTCGATACAGAAGGGAGGAACCCTGGACCGGGTCCGAGTCATTGTTTATTGAGACATCTTGAAATTTGTTGATAAACCATGCCTTCCAAGCATTTACATTATTGTACCTCGTGCATGCTGGTTGTCCATGCAATGCTTGCCCATCTCTGAGTATTTCAGCCCGTTGTTTTTAAAATGATCAAATTGCTTCCTGCTTCTTGTCCTAATACTCCTACTGGTTTGGCCAATACATAATGCAACGCACATCTCACATTCTGCTCTGTAAATCACCGATATATCTCATTTATCTGTGAAGTCATTCGGAGATACAAGCATTCTACTCAAACTCCATCTTGAAGCCGCCGACACTCGAAGTCTTCCATACTTCATGAGGCACTCCTTGGCAACGCTAAATATCGGAGTGTTGTAAGCTAACTTAACCCAGTTGTTTTCTGGTTTGTCCCTGGGTACGGTTGTTCTAGAAAATCTCGTTTTCTTTAATTCGGTTTTTTTATGATACTCCTTATCAGACCAAACCCGAATCCGTCAAATTCAGCTATTCCATGTATCATGTTGAGCTCTTCCAAATAGTTTTCTCTTGATAGTGGGAAATGAACTAAAGGGTGTGCCACAAATACCGCTAATTTGTGCATGTGGTTCATGACTTTTTTATTTCAGATGTAATGAGTCTTAAATTAGTTGATACTGCTACCTTGTTAAAATTGTTAAAAAATGTGAAAGTGTTGATGTTTGTCTATTTATCTTGACTATGTTTTTAGTTATAATTTTATATAAACCGATTTTATTAGTTAATTGTTTATAATGTGTATTTTTATATAATATATCATTGTGATTTTCCTAAATGTTTAAGGTTTGTTTAGCATTTGTTTGTTGATGATGGTGCGGGATTAAGGAAAAAAGATAAAGAACAAAATATTAATACTAATAAAAATAATGTAAAAAAGATAACTCTCCTGAATAAGACGTGTTGTGCTCTGTAGTTAAATAATTATTTTTGCCTAATTTTTTATGTAATATATTTTTTGTTTTGTTTAATGTGTTGTACGATAACCTGACGATATGTTAGTAGTGGCCAAGCAGTGAGGAAGACGACATCGTCGCCGAAACTAGTTTGTTGTGTGTTTGTTTATTAAAAACTGATTTTTGTTAAGATTTTGAGTTAACTATTTTGACTTTTACTTTTGTGAATAATTCTCCCTAGCTAAGATCTAAATAACCTAATATTCTTGTAATTGAAACGCGTATTAGAGAATAACTATTTGACAATATTATGTGTTTTAGTATTATTATCATATTGTACTGTAGTATTTAAAATTTATAAAACATTATGCCATACAACAACCATTTTATGTAGTGGGTTATCAGAGTAAGCTGATAACAAAAGTAAAATAAAACACATAAATAATATAAATGAACTATAATTACAGTCACATATAATTTATATAATTAAATATGAGATTATATTAGGCAAATTATTACGAATTTGAAAAAATGCAAAGTATACAAGAGTTAATAATAACAATTTACGTAAAATGAACCTAGCCTACTCAATTATTATTATTGTTGTTTTATTATATCGTGTTATCATAGTAACTTCTAGCACTAATTTTCCCAGCAAATTAGAGAGTTGTGTTTATTTAACAATTCTGTTTATACTCGAAGCACGTGAAAAATTTGTCAAACAGTTTAAGAACTGCATAATTCTCAATGTATAAATGATAAAATTTAGAATCAGACATATTTTAAGGAATATTTTTAAAAAAATCTTACTGTATTATGATGCTGAGAAACTTTGTAAATCTATATGAAATATAATATTTCTTCTTTAAATATCGCAAAACTATACTTTTGTAAAAACAAAATGGCACCGGAAAATAGGTTTAATTCTGCCCACTTATTTTTATAATTTTAATGGTCTCATAATATTGGGCTTATATTATATTGTAAACAAGTGTTGTATATTAATATTCCAACCCAAAATCAGTTTTTGTTTGTAAATGACAAATCTATTATAAGCGAATATTTTACTTTAAGTTTTTATTGTTCTCTGATGGTAATGGCATTGAAATTAGTACTTACTATATTTACAATTTTGTTATAATCATGATTATACTTTCGTATCAAAAATTGATTGCAGTTGATATATCTTGCAACCACCAGTTTATGTATTGTGTTATTACTGTACCCTGATTATTGGAATTTCTATAGTTTACAGGGAATTCCTACTTAAAGCCTTCGCATAGAAATAAAAGAACATCTACCTAAATATTTCGAATATACTAAGGCTCGCTGGGCAGAAGCGATCCTTTTTTGGTTTATGACACGGTTCTGCATGTTCTGGTCAATTAATTCAAAAGGAATCTTGCCTAAACTACTTGCCCTACATTGATGTGTGTAAAATCTAATTGATGTATTGCACGCAATAATAAGTTCCACAACATTTCAATATTTTAAAGAGTAAAATTGTAATCAATCTATTAAGACTAAATATATCACAAGACAAGGTAATAATTAATTTACATTAAGTTAACACTTTCAAAGGCCCTGAAAATACCGCTAAGCCTCACATACTATAATTTATTTTCATTAAAATTTAAAGGCAGGGGGATTTTATGTTATATGTATAAATTATTAGTATAACATTATTGCTTTTCCGATCAAAAAAATGCTTTTGGTTGTATTGAAGCGTGACTCAAAGTTCTGAACGAAAATGCGGATATGGAACTTGCAAATAGCTGTTCTTTTAAAGTTCGTTAATAGCTACTTGATGAAGATTTTTAATAAATATTTTAACAAATAATTTAACACAAAACAATAGAGATAGAATTCCAACAGCTTTTTAATGGTAGGATTCTAAAGAAGAGCCAAGGAAAAACATTACATTTACGGCTTTATCTTAAATTGAAATTAGAGGCGAAATACTTTCGCTTTCATCATTCACAAAACTAGTACGATGAAAAGTAACAAACTTCAGGTTTGGTAAGAAAATATGTTTACCTTGATAATTTATACATTTACTGCTATATATATATATAACCGAATAATGGATTCAATATATTGACATGGTCCCAAGCCTCATTCACAGTAACCTAAAACCAAATATTGTACTAAAAGTTGTAAATGTTATTTATTGAGTAGCAGCTTGACAAAACAATACCTTGTCAGTGTTTCACAAATAATAATAATATATTTAACTACGTAATGTAATATACAATATACCAGGCATGCTTTTATACTAGGTTATAAACATGCTCTTAAGATTAATAATAATGCGTAAATCACATTTCACGTAGTCTTTATGAATGAAACTAATTTCATTAGACCAGATATTTTTCTTGCTTTTTGTAAGTATAATTTTACACTTGAACTTTGACACAATAATTTCATCTGTTAATTTTAGTTACTAACATTTTACAACAGCAATAATTC
>JBAIZL010000002.1:296622644-296650144 GCA_036971475.1 Prosapia bicincta
GGCTAAAATCATTTAGGAAAATCAATGTGGTCTTTCTCAAAATCGCTTGAAAACATACAATTTCATTAGTTTCTGAAACTGATACGTAAGACAAAAAACGCTATTCCTAAGGTACAGACAAATGCGGTTTGTAATTTTCTTAATCATTACTTTAGTAATAATAGCAACTGGGAGCACAAAGGCAGGAACACGTCCGGACCAAAGACAATAATAGCCAAACGTAACATATATGAAAAGGTTGAATTAAAAATATTTGTCCTAAGAAAAAAAAAGTTAACATATAATTTATATTGATTCAAGTGTTGGGTTTTTTGGGGAACATCCATTCCAATAAATGTTGGTTAAAGTGTGGATATAAGCCTAAATTTGTAACATACAAATGTACGAGTATATTATTCAAAATATTCTAAGGTGGTATTGCCAAAATGTACAATCTGTAGCCTATATTGCGTAAACGTATATTCCGTGTCATGATATGCAAAAGCCTATAGTAAGCCTAATTTCATATCATGTAAAACATTATTCCCCTACTGAAGTAGATGGTTTTGAAAAAAATCCTAATATCGCAAATATTGTCAGACTGTCTGGTTTTCAACTAAATGACTTCTGTTATTTCTGCAAAACCTGAAAGTGATTGAAGGATTATATCTTGTAATTTAAATACATTCGCCATTCAGGAATTTTATTACATTTCTGTGAATAGTTAAGAGGTAAAATGTTGTTCAATATTTATATTAGATTCTATTACATTCTAAGACATCTCATAATTTGCATTATATTATTTGATTAAATTAGTACCATTGTATGTAGTGTATAAAGTTTAGTTCACGGCATTTTATCTTTAGACTTTATTCAACAAAAACACAATAACTTGTTAATAACTTGCTCTATAAATATACCCCCATCTATCAACATATAACGTAAACTTTCCCAAATTAACTACAAGCTGTTTTTCATTGATGTAAAAAAATATGGTGTAGGAAAAATGTTAAATTATGAACTTTAAGCCCCTAAAGTTTTTGCAGCCCTGTAGTGGGGAGTGTTAACTCTAATCCCTAAATGAAATGCAAATCCAGCTTTTAGTAAAACAAACAAAAACAAATCTATTAGGATTTAGCTCTAGGGTTTTGTAAATGAATAATATATAGTGATGTCCAAACCCAGTAAATACAAAATAAATTATTATACGAACTTTGTGAAGTAACAGATTAACAACAAATTGACAGATAACAAACAAGTGTCAATTAAAATAGATTATTTTTTAAATGTTTTTTTATTCAGTTCAAGGTTTTGGAATATGTTACAGAATATTATTTTGTTTTAACTATATTATAATACATTTCCCAAGAATATCTTTCTTCTAGTATATTTATTTGTTCACATATTTTAATAAAAAATACTGTTAACTAACACCGACATGTTTGACAACCTTCATTTATCATTCATAGAATCGTGACAACAAAGGAAAAGATTATTGGTTAGATACTGAATGCAGTATAGAAGGTTTATAGTCATTTTTGTTATTGAAATGGCTGTAACTCTTATCAATGTCTTCGAATTTCATTTCAGGTTGCAGACATTTACTTTGGGACTCGCTCTTCAGCCTGAGTGTTGTTGGTAACATAATAGGATCCATTGTCATTCAAAATCTTAGAAAAAGAGACATAAAAATGTGGTATATTTGGCTATTACAAATATTCAAATAATTTACTATATATTTCGTTTTGTATATTGTCGTAAATATTTTTACAAAAACTATTATATAAACATTTAGTTTTGTTTCTTTTATTGATAATTATTGTCTAGCAATCATTATAATAATCTATTATTTAGCTCGTAACCCGGGATTCTGTTAAATCTCTGACTCCTTAATTTAAAACCTGTTGCTTGATGTAGCAAATAAAATAATTTGAAAAGGCTTTATTAAATATGTTTTAATCAAGAAACCTAATGAAAGCTAGAAACTTTTAATTTTAAGATAAATAACTCTCTCATTTATTCTGGATTCCTTTGAAAACCTATTTCATAAAATAAGTATCAATGATGTATTGAAAGATATTTTATTTTTCGATTAACTTTTTTCTTAATGTTTCAAATAGTAAACCATAACTTTACTCAACTATTTGTTTATAAGGATACCCATTTTTCATGGACTTTATTTAATTAATTTAAACACGTTATGTCTTACGTAATGTTTTCAAAACTATCTAAGAATCCATAGCATTAAATAGCCTATATACACATGGTTTCAAACGTTATTATTTTTAAAGGTTTGGCAATTACTAATATCTATATAACGTAAATATTTATAAAAGATAAATTTTTTGATGGGATCCCAACCTGTTCCCCCGTAACAGCGTTATATTCTTCCTGTAATTTTGATCAAATCATGTCGTATGTGCACATCAATTTAATAAAGATTCGGTAACGTTTCGACAACTATATTGTTGTCTTTAATTATGGATACAGGTATTATACACAGAATTAACTTTGTATGTCTAAAGAATTCAAATACATAATAATATAAATAAATAAAATTACAATATTCGATTAAAAATAGTAATAATAATAAATTAACATTATTAGTAACATTATTAAATGTATATTGTAGGGATATATATATATAGTTAATTCTGTCTATTATAACTGTAGGTCTGAATGAGGACTACTATATAGTTGTCGAAACGTTTTCGAAATTTTGTAAATTAAGTATTCTTGACTCAAGAATCAACCGTATTTTTATTCAATAAAAAAGTTTTGTAAGCGTACACATCATCATACTAGAAGTTTTCATCACTCCTATTTTCCACGGTGAAAACAGGTACATCCGGACGCCATTTTAGTTTGGACGACACCTTAATTCAATAATAAAGTACACCACATTTTATTAGCTTACTTGTTGCTAAGGCAACGTTAAATTAAAGGCAAAGTTTAAATCTGTGTATAAATTAATGTTTAACTACTCTTAAGACACAAACGTACTGCATACAATTTAGTTACCTAAACCAAAGTAAAAACAAAATATTATACATAAATTTAATAGGGTATTGTAAATAGTAAGATTTTTTTCAGTATCTATGTATTTGTGTTTGTTCACTAATTCTCAACAGAAGCAAAAACTAAAATTTGTAAAATGTTTGAAAATCGGTTATTTTAAGAACACATCACTCGTAGGTTATAGTTTAAGTAATAGAAACGGTTTAAAAAAAATAGCTAGCTATAAGGCAATGGTAACTCAAATATTTGTAGTACCTTTGTGGCTTTCAAGTTCATAGTGAAATTTGTACGGTAATTATGGTATAACTACCCTAAACAAATTCATAAAAGTAAACTCTATAAAATAAAGTTTGTTGTTGTAGTCATCTTGAATTCACTCATTAAACTATGATTATATAATACTTAACATAGGCAATACATAAGGGCTTACTTGCGGACGCGCTTCGAAACATTCGTTCCTTTTAAGAAGCAACGTCTCGACTGGGAGCATCCCGCAAGGCATAAAGGTTGTGGACATAAAATGCCCATCATAAACACACTAAACCATAAACCAAACATAAATAATGACCATTCAACATAAAATCAATTGTAGTAAAACGCGACAAACCCAAACTATTTTTTTTTAAGCAGGCAAAGACAATTCCATCGTAATAATGCACCAACAAGACTTTGATAGGAAAGTTAATAACTTCATAATAGAAAACAAAATAACCGAACTCCAATCGGACCCCACACCAAAGTTTCAAACATAAATTAAAAATCTCCTAAATACATCCACCGAAATCATAAAAGCAGAACAAAAGAAATATTACAATCCTCAATTTTGGTGAGGTCTAGTTATATGGGCTTTATAGCTAACATGATAGCCTCAGCTAGAGAATTTTGTGCTCATAAATAGGTTTTAGATCTAAAGATTTATTACAGCCACACCAAGAATCCATTCCCTTGGGGCATAACTGATGCTGAGGCTTTTTGTCAGTTGATTGAATGTGAAAATATGTAGTCCAGATAGCTTGTTTCATGTCATCAACGACTGTGCGGTTATTCCTGATGGCTGACCCATCTTTGTAGCCATCAATTGTACCCAATATCTTTGTAGCGTCTATTTTAGCGTCTGTAAGCTAGCCTCCACCTCCTAAACTTTTGTTGTCACTAGATGTTTTACCTTTTTGGGTCTTTATTCAGTCTTCTCAGGCGCGTCCCTATGTGTTACGCTTTTGCATGTGTCCGACAAATTCCAATTTTTCAATAATTATGCTATCGCCATAAAACTTACTTTCTAGTACAGATGAATATCCCATAGAGTCCCCATTCCCTAGGTACTTGGTGTATTTAACCCTTAGCTTGTCCCAAGATCGCGCATAAATTCGTATTGAATCTCAACCGCTGGATTATTTTTATGGTATTTCTATATCTCATATGTATATAAAAGTATATATAAATTCTTAAATAGAATAAAATGGAAAAAATATTAAGCAATAAATAAAACACTTTTTCATTAGAAAAGTGGCGCTCTCTCTTTAATTTATGAATACATATGCGTATACCGATTACAATGTTATCCTCCAACATAATCAAAATGTGTGCTCTCTGTGGTGATATTATTTGAATGTATTACTTATATACTTGAAGAAATGCATCGACCAATAACACTGCACACAAAAAAAAAATTTTTGAATGTTTCCTACACTAAATTAGTCAATTTTTACTAATTTTGGGGTGATAAAAACGAAAATAACAATGAAAAAATTTTATTAGCTTTGGTTTTTGAGATACACAGTACTTAATCTTAAAGAGTAGTTATACTATACGTGAAAAGTGAAAGTACATAAAACAATATTGTTATGTTTCTTTTACAATATTTCAAGTACAAAATTTATTAAAAAAACATTATTCTTAGTGTTTTGACAAATAATAGAAGTTTGTACCACCAAATTTCAATTAAGTCAATCCGATTCATTGTAAGATCGCTGTCGTTTAGCTTGTCTTTTATAAAACACTTCTGGAGCATCCCTACACACAGACCAGCAGTAGTCTGCAAGCATTGCTTCATTCCAACGGCCCTGATATCTCTGTTCCATTAAGGCAATGTCTTGATGGAATCTTTCTCCATGTTCGTCACTCACAGCTCCACAGTTTTGTGGGAAGAAATTAAGATGAGAGTGAAGAAAATGAATTTTTAAGGACATGTTGCATCCAAGTTGGTGGTAAGCTTGAAGAAGCTCTTTAACCAATGCTGTGAAGTTATCATCTCTTTTGTTACCTAAAAACCCATGTACAACTCCCTTAAAGGCTTCCCAGGCTCTTTTTTCATTTCCTGTTACAATCATGTCAAAAGCAGGATCATTTACGATTTCACGGATTTGAGGCCCAATAAAGATGCCTTCCTTGACTTTAGCATCACTTAACCTGGGAAACTTTGCTCTCAAGTACTTAAAAGCTTGTCCTTCCTGGTCCATGGCCTTCCCAAGGTTTTTCATTAGTCCCAACTTAATATGTAATGGGGGTAAGAGAACATCCTTAGGATCTACAAGAGGCTCGTAAACTACATTTTTCTCATTAAGGTTTAGGTCTCGTGTAGGCCAGTTCACTTTTTTATAGTGAGATTTTCTATCCCGACTGTCCCACAGACATAAAAAACAACAGTACTTGGTGAACCCTAATTGCATTCCTAGGAGTATAGCAATGACTTTCAGATCACCACAGATTTGCCACTTGTGTTGTTCATATTTGATTGATTGGAGAAGTGTTTTCATATTTATATAAGTTTCCTTCATGTGTACTGCATGACCTATAGGAATAGAAGGTAGCTGATTTCCATTATGCAGAAGTACAGCTTTTAAGCTTAGTTTTGAAGAGTCTATAAACAGTCTCCATTCAGATGGAGTGTGAACCAATTTGAAGCAGTCCATCAAACCATTAACATCAGAACAAACTACGAGGTTTTCTTTTTTCTCAAAAAAAGGAAGCAAATCTTTTTGACGCTGTCTGTACTGAGATATTTTCACATCATGTTTTAGAAGATTCCACTGTTGTAGTCTTGATCCTAAAAGCTCAGCCTTTACCTTAGACAAGCCAAGATCTCTTATAAGGTCACTCAACTCTGCTTGACTAATTTTGTGCGGATCACTAAATCCATCGCTTACCTGAAAATCAGGGTCATAAGATGTTGAAGGATGGGTTGCTCCTTCTAAACAGTCTTCATCACCTTCCTCTAAAATTTCATAGTTTTGGGGTGGAGAAGGGACTGGCAAAGTGTCTGAGTGTGGTACAGGCCGAAGAGCAGATGGGAGATTAGGGTATTTAACCGCTCCTCTTTTCTTCATAGATAAACCTTGCTTAATGGGAGGAGTTAAGCAGAAATAACAGTCGTCTGTATGATTGGTAGGCTCACGCCAAACCATAGGTACTGCAAAAGCCATTGCCCGGTTTTTATTTTTCAGCCACTCTCGCAATATGACGGAACAAGAATTGCAACAAATATGAGGAGCCCATGATTTATCTTGGTCCCCAACTTTCACACCAAATAATGTTCATAGGCAGTCTTAACGATAGGTGTCATTTTACGTTTCTGAGCCAAAAATGTTATTTCACCACATATATAGCAAAAGCTATCGACAGAATTCACACACTTTCGAGGCATTTCAGATCAGCACTAAAATTAATTTAAAAATCAACTTCACACAATAATTTCAATAGCAACCACGTGCGTACAACTGACAAACTCACATAGGTTATGTTTACTACTTATGAACAGCTGAAGAGAGGGAAATTATGTAAACAAACCTGTGTACCAACTGTTGGTAATGAAATATTTCATTTGTTGAAAACTCAATATATATATATATATATATATATATATATATATATATATATATATATATATATATATATATATATATATATCTGAAATACGAGCTAATATATAATTTTTATGGTCATTTTCGGTTTTAACACGTGGAAATACATTAAAATCAGCTAATTTCAACCTCGAAACAAAAACTTTGTTGTGCAGTGTAAGTGGTTAGTTCTGTAAATAGTATTATTAATATAGTTGTTGCCGATGTTGTTTATTAATAATGGATCAGTACAAATTAGAGAAATACTTAGAATAAACTAATAGCTTTGGTTGTAAATTCACTAACAATGATGAAATTTTTGAAATATTTTTAACCTTCATGTGTGGTTAGGAATAAAAAACTCTACAACATTTCTATACAAAACCAGTCATTCGTTTCCTTCAAATAAGTATCTGGAAAATTGTGTTTCAATAAACTTCTACAGTATACATCTCTTTTTCCAACGTATATGGGTGGTACACATTTAGATCTTCAAAATTATTCCAAAGAACTTGAGCAACAATTTCGATTTCAATCCTAAAAAATGTAATTAGGTTTTATAATAAATAAAATAATTTGAAACAACTACCAGAAATAGTAACTTTTTTTTAACAAATCCCTTGATTGTTAATTCATTTTAACAAATCCCTACAGTTTTAATTATTACATTTCTATAAGACTATGTCCATTGTTTATGATTTTGAAGTTTAATGGAGTTCACATGACCGCATCAATGTCGACTATGAGAGTAAACTATACAAATACTTTCACCAAACCTCGAAAACGACATTTCTACGATCAAGTAATGTTCATTACGCGATGTATTAATTAATGAAGTTTTTAATTAAAATTGCATTTTAAGTAAAAGCCTAAAATATTTAAAAATCTCTATAAAGGTTTTAAAAGTTTAAAATTTAAATCTCTCTTCCAGATCATATTATAAATAATATCTTCGATTAGGATACGTGGAAAGGCATAGGAAGTAAACTCAACAAACAAAAATATTTTCCGTTGGAGGAAATTAAAATAAAAAGAACTTCAAAGTGATAGGGTAGGAGCGCGGTTGTGATAAACTGCATGCAACTTTACAGAGGGCGAATAATCAAGTACTTGTGTGAAATGTTTGAGGAAATATTTCATAAAATATGTTGTGAATTTCGTTTCCTTGAGTCCTTTATCTTCAGCTTCTTACGTGTTACACGTTTAATTTAGTAAATTTGTTATTATATTGAAAATATTGACCTCCTTCCTAGAATCAGGGGAGGGTATTGCAGAGTGAATAGTGTTGCACATGTTGAACAGACACTCGAATGTATTCTCTAACGTGTATTGAAACTATCTGTATTTATATTTAACAGTAACTCATATATAACGATGTTCTGTTTTGTAATAAGTAACTTCTCTGTGCGCTTGTTGTTGTGTTTAATAAGTAATCGTCCTCCAATGTTCGTTAAGATGAAACACTTGTTCAAAATATCTTAAACTATTTTACCTATTTCGAATATTTATATATCTGAGCAATTTGATTGTTGTGTCTAGATTTTGTATGTCCTTGAAGCAGCTTTATCATAAAATAAGGATTGCACGCTATGATGACGTATGTCGTAGCTGATTTGCCTTATTTCTGTTTGTTGTTAGGTTGGTAGTAGGAATTCAGAATCTTGTTCAACTAAGCTCTTCTAGTTTCCAATCAGTGCCAAACTCTTCGGCACTTTTCCAGGTGGTCAGCATTTTTTACGTTTGTTTTAAACAGGGTTTCAGACAACTTTCTTTATCACAAGACAGTGTTATAATCAACAACGGGCAATTACAGCAATAAGTAGTATTTACCGCTTTCCTAAGTAGTATATTGTTATTGTCTTAGATGTTAAAATGTTTTTATTTTTGCTTCATAAGGCTTCTGTATCGCAGAGCTAACTTGACAGTTTTGAAATCACACACAAGTTTTTAGTGTTTGTTTACGATTGAGTACTGTGCATTGTTCGCCTTGTAGGATGTTTGGGGCAAGATTCGAATACCGCGAGATATTAGAACTTTGGGACGGGGTTGTACCTATATATTGGTCTACTGTTATCAAGTTTCAACTCAAATTCAGTAGAATCTTCAACGAGTTCAACTTTATAAAATCCTGATGTTTCTATTTTTACGAATATGTTACACCGCTGCAATCTACATTTTGTTTATCTGTGAAGAGGACGGTTTTTGTTTCCTAATCTGCAGTAATGTTGACGTATAATTTATTTGCGCATGGGGAAACATCTTTATCATAACTTTGCTTATTAAAAAACCGATAACTAAGTCCTCGTATATAAACAAACCGATTCGTCACATTCGTGATTAATGAAGAGACGTTTATTTGTAACGGTGGGTAAGAGAGAGAGAGAGAGAGAGAGAGAGAGAGAGAGAGAGAGAGAGAGAGAAAGAGAGAGAGAGAAAGAGAGGAAGAGAAAGAGAGAGAGAGATACATAATGTTAGGAAGGTCTTTGGTTACAAAATTTCCGTCTCCTTCAATTTGTAGGGATTGTCTGTTACCAATCCTGATTCATCTTTAGGACATTAGTAATTCAATTTGTTATTCCTAATAAAACACCTATATTATCTCTATATAAACTGCACAAATACCGCAGATGTCAGAAATCACTATGTTACAGGTTATAGACAAACACAGAACCCTCGGTGTAAATAATTGTCTCTCTAAAGGTCCATCCTGAACTAAAGAGCACAATAACAAAAATGGAGGCCTACTTTCATTGGTCAAACCTACTTACTGGCTAACGGACCGAAATAAGTTACGAGAATATCGTGTGTTATTAAGTTAACAGGCGTACATTTAGAAATATATGCTTCCTGAAGCGTCATTGCGCAAGCAACAAGTAATTAATACAATAGAAAAGTTTAACATTTTTGACAAACAAAGGTTTGAAAACGAAAATAAAACCTAACATATAGAGGAATATGAGGGATTTTCAAGAGGTATTTTCAATATATTTTATTGTAGATCGTATAATATTTATTGATATCTAGTTAAAATGCAGGAGTCACTATTCATTGCAGGTAATAGATCATTAATCTTATAATGATAATATTTATGAAAGATTTACACAGCGGTGTATATAAAGGTTTCATGATAGGTTTCAAAATGACTGAAAATTTTTAACAAATCAAACCTAAACTCTCACAATACAAAACTCATTGTGTGTGTCATCCAGGAATAAATTCTATATTTAGCAATTTTCAGTACTCATTTTAATAAAACACATCCTCTAAAATAAATAGGACACATTGATTTCAGGGCTATCGTATATATTTAAATCATAATTATATAAACGTACGTAGTGTAATTATACCACAAATAGCGGCCAACATATCGCCCATAGTAAATATATTTATATTAATGTGAGCGCATCGACCAATTAACTGCGACTAACGGGATTCTATCCTGCTCGAATGGGTCGAATACACTTCCGGTATAAATTAATTAAAACTAATACATTAAAGCATTGATGACTATTCTAAACTGGTTTTGCTGTCAATACGCATCTATCATTTGTTCACAATCATTTGTTAATTTCGTCGTCTGCTTTCTCAACATAAAAATTATAATACTAATTAGGAATATTAGGACCATTGGAATAAATAAAGAAAGCATTTGTTTTATTTAATATATATTTAAAAGGAAGGGGTAATTTATGTGGTGACCTATGTAATCCCTCCCATGTGCCGAGTACACCTTTAGAGTTAGGTGTACTGAGAAAAGCATCCCCTGTACATCGTAACAAAACACGGTCGTGCATAGGCTATATCCATATAAAAACTCAGTTGCATCGAATATAAGGTATTTTATGTGTGGTAAAATATGTGGAGGCCATATAATCCCAACCATGGGCAGAGTACACCTGTAGAATTAGGAGTATCGACAAAACCTTTTCAGTACCGGTAATGGTTTGTTTCCGGAAAGCACTACCCCAGGAAATTAAAACAGGTAAATCTACGATGTCTACCGCATGAAAACAAAAAAATATTTCGATTTTTTAAGCAAAGCATTTTAATATTTTTCATACATACATTTTTATTACGATACTACTACGACCCGTGATATTGTTAACTGTTAGTTGGCATTATTTTGGTTGTACTTATATTGTTCAAGATATTGTGTATACTTTCCATATTCTGTTTACATTTATGTTTGCTATTGTATTCAAAATTTTGTTATATTTCATTCCTTAAAAATTCGGTACAGTAGTACATTCGATAGTTGGTCCTAAATAAAAAATATTTTAGAAGTGAGTTAGTTATATTTAAATGGAATAAAAATATAGTTAATAACGGTTTATTTTAATGCTATTTTACCAATAATATTCTTATTTCGAGATAAATACTTTCTGCATAAATGAATAGGTTTTTACTTAGGAGTATGCAGCACACTATTGGCAATATTAAACAAGTATTTTCTAAATCAATTCCACATATGATCTGTACTCTAATAACAAATGTGAAAAGAATTGATAATTGTACTCGTTTGAACTTAATTCATGAATCTGTAGATATCATCGGAATTTTTTGTGATAAACTATCTACACTTCAACTTTACTGTACATTCTTGTTGGTTAAACTACATTGTATATAACTGTTTTTACAAATAAACAAGGTCGTGGTACGTAAAAAATAATTAAAGTTACGTAATGAAATAATTGGTGAAAACGTGTGGTGGCACATCTGGTGAATCCAACGAAATTAAACCTCTGTGTTGGATGAATAAAATATTCAGTTTCATCAACAACTGTCCCAATAGATTTTGTAACTATCTCACTTGGCAACATATAGTGAATTGAGTTTTCGAACTCATCACATAATATTTTCTGCCCTTCATTGATATCCCATGATAATTATTTTAGAATTGAATTCATTGTTGAATAAATTTCTAGGTAACAATAGAAATTTCATATAATTATAATTTGTTTACAAATCACACTTATATTTTAGGTGTAAAATAATTTCTTAGAAATATTCTTTAACTGTTCTATTTTATATTCCATAAGCTGTAAATAATCATCGTATTATTGCTAATATTATATTTTTTCAAACTTATACTCACTTTAAACTTTGTGTTCGGAAATTAAAAGATATTTGACGTTAATTTAGATTATATCATAACGTAAATAATTTTATATATTGCTTATCAAAGTAGTTAAAAGTGTATCAGTTATTTTATATTCAAAAATATAAATATTTATAATTGTCAAATCTAAATTTTCAATGTTTACTTAAGCAATACGCCAAAAAACTGATAATTTTTTATTGATACATATCATCCCCTTAACTTTTAAATCGCAATTTTGTCTGTGCATTCAAGATTTTATAAATTGTTCTTCGTATGAAGAGAGAGAACAAACAAAAGTAGCCTATATAGTGACTAAGGTAAGCTTAAGAATGAAAAAAACTTCAATTCCATTATCTTCAAAGTTACATTGAATATTAGTATAACGAATGTTTATTGAAGATGGCACTGGGAGAAACATGTGTCAACATTTATTTGATTTAAATATTACATGTAAAAACTTTATTATGCGCACTTCAATTGTTTAGACCGGAAAACAAAAAAATATTATATACTCCTATTTATTAAATATTTAGCATATTATAATGCCTATAAAATAACAATGGATTATTAAATAAAGCTTCTTTACAGAACTGAGAATATAACAACTTTCCATATGCGTTAAAATAACGTAGGTTTAATACAAAAATACCCTAAATTAAGTGGACACAAATTGTCTTACATTTGATGTACAAATATCGTTCTTTTGATGTTTATATTTGAGCAATACAACGTAATTTATTCACGCCAATGTTTTTTTACAATGTACAGGACAAAACGTCTGTCAGCACACCTAATTATACAGCATACAAAACTTTACACGCAGTTTTTATTTTCATCATTTACCTCACACAACATATATAATATTTATAATTTTCCTTGATTTTTCTACTAATGGCAATGATTCCAATTTTCTAATTAAAGGTTTCACTTTTTTATAATTGGATAGTAAATGAATAAATACATAATAAAATGGAAAATGTAGTCAATTCATATCCGAACCCAACTCAGTTCATTGAACAAGAAAGAGACGAGATAGTGACAGTTGATTTATCGTTGTGCCCACATAATTGAAAGATATTTATGTTGGACGATATGTTGGCAGCTATTTCTGATATAATTACGAAGTGTAGGTTTTGATATAATTAGGCTGAGCGAAAGTGAGTGAGAGAGAGAGGGAGTACGTAGTGAGAGACATATTGCAGTCGGGAATAGGTTGCGATGTTATATAGATCGAAAAACAATCAGATCCTAACCTGTTGAATTATAATGTTCAATCAGAATGATTGAAAAAACACTGTCCGGTTTTGTGGGTAGGATTCATCTAATGAATAGTCTAAGATTGAACAGAGACGAGCGGATGTCAGAAATTGAGATAGACACACACACACACACACACACACACGCGCGCGTGCGCGCGCTGATGGACAGACAGACAGAAAGAAGGATAAAGAGGCAGTTAAGGGGAAAAAGAACGATAGATATGAAAGGGAGCCGGAATTATCGATTATTGTTTTGTGGTGTATCAATGGTAAAACACAACCATAAATTTACTGGATAATACTATTACTATTTAAGTACATACTTCTAGTTTAGCTAAACAAAATAGCTACGTAATTTAAAACCGGAAGGCAGAACTACAAAAACACTTTATTAGAGTGGACACGATCGGTCCATTGTTGTACAAAACATTTGTTTATTCTAAATTCATCAGTTTGATGCTGCAATTTGCATTGTATCGGATTAAACGATTCAGCGAACAATGAAGCCACAAAACTACTATATATAATTTATTTATAGCATTAGTTTATTCCCAGCTGTTTTACAAAACACGGTCTGTTTTTCATATTTTGGAAGTACACATTAAAAAAGTGTGATTTTCCAGATCATAGATGAATAAGTAATTAATAAATTACTTAGAAAACAGAATTAAGAGTAGAGAGAAATAATAAAAGTATTTTAAAATCCATTAGTATTATCAAGTTGTAGAAAACGGATTGATCTAGCTCTTCGATTTAATAAAGATCAAAATATTTGATAACTTTGTTATTGGAGAACATTTGAACAAACAGTAACCAACGTTAACCTCTAAGGCTATAGATAGCCCAGTTTATAGATACATAAATAAATAGAAACATTATTGGATAGTTAGATAAAGGGACAACTAGTTAGATAGATAGAAAGGAAGAGAGAAAAAATAAATAGATACATAGATAAATAGAAAGTTAGAGAGATAAAGGGGTAGTTAGATAAAAAAAAAAACAAAATTTACAGATAGATACATAGATTCATACATTCATAGATACATAAAGATAGATATGTATAAATATATATATATATATATATATATATATATATATATATATATATATATATATATATATATATATTTGTGTGTGTGTGTGTGTTTTGCCGCGACCAAACCACTACGTAAGTCTGCAACCTCTCAGGAAGCAAAATCGATCCCCGAATATCGCATTCCTCACCCTACCAGCACTAGGCCCACATACGCGTTTTTCGCTTCTGCTAACCTGGTGGTGATAGACTCTGTAGGGCCGAAACGCGCAGTTCAGCCGCGATTAAAATATGATCCCACCCGACCTATCATATCCTGGTACCTGTAATGTGTCGAGCGTGATCTGCCAGTGGATAAATCCCTGGACTTTGTTTAAAAACCAACCAAAATGTTCAAACTCATTTATTTGATAATTTTACCTTAAAAAATTGTGTTTGAGTATAAATTTATCTGTTAATTTCTTATTTCAATAGTAATTGTTAAGAATCTTATTGCCAGTTTAATTTAATTATTTAACTTTATTCATAGTTGCTGGGTGGAAAAATTTCAAAAACTTTTATTTACTACCTTTACCACAGGTAAATTTAAATAATTAGAAACATTTTTTGTTGGTTTTATTTTGTTTAATCACTTGAAATATTAAAATATAAATTAAAATTTGTTTTTCAAAAATATCATATAATTCTTAATTATATTTCATTAAATTTTTGTTATTTATTTACCATTAATTATAAGCGATTCTTTGGACATTAAATGTATTTGAATGTTTTACAAGGTTCTTAAATGCCCTTATAATCTTAGCATAACGTTCAATACTCAATTTGATAACACTATTATTTAACTGTCTCTAATGTTTGAAGTCCTTATGAGAACATTTTGGTCTTTTAAAGTTCAAGATTTATCTCATAAAATCACGTACATATTTAAATATTACAGAAGAATAATTTATATCTAATTATTTTATTTTATGTACATATACATTTTTCTAGAAGTAACTTGCAAAAGTACTTCCTAGTACCTCTGGATTTAATTCATATTTGTGCTCCCAAACATAAATCTTAAGGATTTTAGAACCAAATTCACTGGATTCACATTTTTACAGCTACTTGATGCTGGATGTTAAATTTAGTATATATGGACATAAAATAAATTCTATTCACTTAATTACTAAATCATCTTTTAATGATTTTCATTATAAATGTTTTATTCATTTTCTGATATTGACTCTAAATAAATTATGTTAGTATTCATTTTGAACATATATGGATTTTTACTTTATAAAAACGTTAACTTTATTATTTCTTGAACTTATAATTCTAGAACTTGCAGTTAAATATTGGACAAATTATTAAATTATGTTTTAATGCCATTAATAATGCCTTAATTATGCCATTTGTTTTACATTTTTTTAATTATTCATTTTCAACAAGTGATTCAATTTATGTATCAAGAAATTTGATTACATGAATTCAAGAAATTTTTACTAGTTTTAATAAATGGTTTTATAAATGGTTTCAATTAAAATTTAGACTTGCGCCAAAAACTTTAACTGGGATGGCTGTGGTTTTCCTGGACTCTTAGTTCTTGTAGCCATCGACACTGACCGATTTTAGGGCCGGTTTTAATACTTTTCTATATTTTTAAATGGTTCAAGTTCTATTTCGCGGGCGGTCGAAAGCAGATCATCTACACGTTCATCTTGGGCTTGGGTTTCTCCTCATTCACGGAACAACATCCTGGAACGTCCTTCTGGATCTCCGGAAACACGCCATTCTCCAACGAAAGCTGAATTGCGAGTCCAATCCTAGCGGGCAGCTTCCCCTACCCTTCTACCAGGTTTATCTGTTGGTCAAGATTTTGTCTTGATTTGTAACATAAGAGTCATATTGAACTCTCTTTCGAAGATTTTGCTCGTTTTTTCGCTGATACTTGAAAATGTCACTTATGATGTAATATGGTGATATTTTTTAACGCCAGAGTCTTCTTTACCCTTCAAATTGTTTACTTAAACCTTGTTTACTTAAACAGATAATGCACTTGCTTGTCTGCTACTTTCCCTTGCAGCGATGTCATTTCTAAACAAATTCTAAATAATAAAAAAATTATTATCTTAAAACAATTTTGGCCTAAAGACAAATCTTCCCTTAGAGACTGTTTTGGCCGTCTCAGTGTGTGTGTGTGTGTGGTGTAAGCATGCAGAGATAGAAAGAGAGAGAGAGAGAAATTAAAAAGTAAGTAAATAGGTATTTAGATAGAAATATACAGTTTGTTGCACATAAAAGAGGTCGCGCAACTTAGCCAAAATTGTATATTGTTTAGGCCGAATAAAATTAATTCCGCTCTATTTTCCCTTCCTGTGTGCAGCTTGCAAATGTGAATTTCCTAATAGGGTAGCAAACACGCCGGATGTAGACGGGTTACTTGGTACAATGACGTTGTATTCAGTGGACCAAAGAGTTTAATTGTAGAGTAATATGTCCGAAGCGGTTCAGTTAAGGAAACCCATGAAAAGGATCGGGAGAAATAATCATAGAGTAATATTGCTGTCGAGAGAATGGTTCAAGCTTTGTTACAAAAGGGGCCTGTTACGTTCACAATTGTAAATAAATCGATAAATAACCCTAATTTTGCCCGAACTCTTGAATTCGTTGTTAGCTTTGGAACTCCTATAGAACGAATTCGGTGTTAGTCGACTCGTCATTTATCACAACAAGTTTTTTGTGTCACACAGATCTTGCCAAAGAGTTCTACACTGAACCTGAAACCTTACAGAATCTGTGATGTTCATGAACTACAGCCACCAGATAAAGTTGAGAATGTAATATACTGTACCCGGCTACACAAAAGAATAGCGGACGATGAAACGGACCCAACTTACCTTCTTTTCTAATGATGCATGGTTTTATGTATCAGTCTACCGACCAAAATGAAAGAATTTGGTATCTCAGATCTTGCATAAACAAACATTACATGACATGAAAATCGGTGTTTGGTGTACCGTTTCAGCGGAAGGAGTTGTTGTACAAATTTTCTTTGAGACAACAGTTGATACATTTGATTACATACAAATTTTTGATTAATTAATTAATCAAGTCATATCACATGATATTACATATTCTTTTTTTCTAACAATACATATCACACATCTCACAGATCACTTACTCGTGTGAGTATTGTTTTTACTAATTAGAGGACTATCTCTTCATGTTTATGGCCGTCGCGATCACTGGATTTGTCTCTTTGTGTTTATTATTCATTTAGAAATTTTAAAGAATAAATAATAAAACAGCAATCCAAAAACGATTAAAGACCTAAAGATCTCGACAACGAACGGCGTACGGATATGTACCGCTACCTTATATGTACAAGCTGACGGTGAACACTTTCAACATATCATGTAATAACGTAACACAAATATACTATTGAATAAAGGCATAATTGACATTTGTAAATTGTTACAGTAATCCAAGATATATCTTAAATAAATTTAAGATTTCACTTAAATTGTGTATTTTATTTACGGGGCTACATTTATGTGAGCCATCCTGTAGGAAGTTAAATATATAGATATATAGATGAATATGGAGATAAATAGATATGTAATGAGATATAAATAGATCAAATATATATATATATATATATATATATATATATATATATATATATATAAGTTACGTGTTATATTAAGCACGAAAGGTTTTTAAAAATGATTTTTATTTTTACAAACCTTTGAATTTAATAAACAATTAATTTGGAAAACTGTTACATAAATTATACTTAATAAAACAATACAATTGATATGCACTCAATTGGAGTAGAAAACGTCTGTGCGATACAGAGGCGACTTACACACTGCCGGGGCTCTGTTCTCACCACCTATATAATACTAAAGCTGCGTAAGCAGGAATTTACCTAGCACGCATTTAATTATGAAATGTTCTCATAAATTGTTCATATAACTCCTCCATCCCTAAAGAAAACTTCGGGGGTTGGCGAAGTTTCGGCATCAGTTGAAGTCCTCTTCATCTTCTTGATGAGGGCGAAGTATATAAACCTGCTGAATAGGCCTCCGTAAAGGGCAATTTTCGGCATCGGTTGAAGTCCTCTTCACTGGAGAAAGTCACCAGGCAAAGGTTGATTTCCAAGATCCAGTTAAATGGGTTGTCTGCGATTTCCAACGCAGTATCCTCGTATTTTGTAGGCGTTATTGTTTTTGATGATGGGCATTTTACAGTCTAATTTTCTGTTCATTATAATTCAACTGAGCAAAAGTATTTGGAATTGATTAATACAATTTATAATGAGTTTTTTCTATCATAGGATAGATACAAAATGTTTATAACATATACAATTGTTATCAGAATCTAATTTTTTGTTCTACAAATTTACATTGAAAACAATAAAAGTTTTATATAATTTTTCATAATTTTTTACCATCATTTACATTCAAATTGACTGTTATAAATTTGATAAAGGATTCTAGTCAGTTTATAAGAATTCGTTTTGTCTTGTTATCTCTTTAAGAGTGTAGTTTCTAATTTTCTTCAATTACAATTTTTTTTGTGATTAACATATTTCAAATAATTAACAATATTTATTACCATAATTAGTTACATATCATTTAATAAATTACAAAAGTTTGTAACATATACAAATAATAAAACCATGTTGTTTAAAGTTTAATAAAGTTTTTTGCATAGAATTAGTGGACAAAGGTATGGTAGGGATTTTAGTTTGATTGTGTTGAATATGAAGAAGGATTTTGGTCATTAATTACATTTTTTATCTTCTTAGGCCTTTTAATTTTCGACAAATGTATTTTGTCTTTTGTGTTATGATGTCTAGGTTTTATTTTACCAGTTTTTCTTTCCTTGTTTATTGAAGCTATCTCTTCCTTGCTATATCTGTTTTTCGTTTTGCTTTGCTTCTGAACTGACTTTATATAAACTTCAGATGGTATTTCTGGAAGTGGTTCTTTGTCTACATTCCTTTTTTCTAAAACTTTTTCTTTAATTCTTTGATTGCTATCCCTAATGTTTTCGTAAAGTATTTTTGTTTTTTCTTTATGGTTTAAAACGTAGTCATTTACAATTTGTTTTTCTAAATCTATATCTAATAAAGTGTTTTAATTTATGTGTCCAAATAAGACTTCGAACGGCGTTAATTTTGTGACTGAATGTATGCTATTGTTATAGGCTATTACAGCATATTTAACTTTCTTAATTATACTGTCTTTTTTAAATTCGATTTGATTATTTAACAGCCTTATGTGTTCTATTAAAGTTGAATGAAATCTTTCACATAATCCGTTTGATTGGGGGTTTTGTGTGCTGATAAAGTGAATTTTGATTTTATGCAAATCTAATATCTCCTTTACAATTCTGTTATTAAACTCCGTTCCATTGTCTGAGATAATAACTGTTGGTAAGCAGAAACGCATGAAGTAATCTAATAGCTTGTCTGCAATCTCTGTAGCTTGAGAGCTTCCCAGGCGATAAACTTGAGCATATCTCGTGAAACTGTCGACAATGCTGATAAAGGCATTCTTCTCCAAAGAGATTATGTCAACGTGAATTATTTGAAATGGTCTTGCAGCTGTTGGTGTCAAGTTCATTTCTAGCTGTAAGGGAATTCTGTCGTATTTGGTTCTTTGACATATGTCACACTGATTTATGAAATTTTGAATTAATGATTTTAAATTAGGCCAATAATATCTTCGCTTAATTTGTTCGTATGTTTCCTGTATCCCACGGTGATTGGTTTTGCTAACATGATAATTACTTATCGTTTCTAAGGTATCTTCTTCCGACGTTAGGTCTAAGAGTTTGTTATGACACTTAACTAAATTTAGTTCAGTTTGTTTGAAATTTTTGGCTATGCATGATGCGAATTTCTCATAAAAATCGTCTTCAAAATATAGATTATATTTTATTTTGGGTACCAAATATGATTTTACAAAATTAACTATGTCTTCTTTAAAATTATTTTCTGATATTTCGACTATTAAACGAATTTTTGAAGTTCCGAATAGTTTTATAATTTTTACTTTCTTCGGCTCATATTTTACTAATGATAAAAACATTTGATTTTTTCCAAAGTTTACAGGCTCGTCGGAAATTGGTATTTCAATTTGGGTGTTCCCTTCAAAATTGGAGAGCACGGTTTGACTGTCACTTTCTTGATTGTACTCTAAGTTGGCGTTATCTGTTGCGTCGAGTTGTACGACCATAGATTCATTATCTTCGTTTAGTTCCGGGAAGTAACGTTGCAGTAAGCCAGCTGGAGATAACTCAAGGTCTGGTTCTACAGTGTGTTGGTTGTTTGTTGACTTTTTATCAGTAACATTCAATTGTATCCTAGACAATGCGTCTGCATTTTGATTTAGTTTGCCTTTTTTGTATCTTATGTCAAAATCATATTCTTCTAATTTTCATCTCCATCTTAAAAGTTTGGAATTTGGTTCTTTAACTGAAAATAACCATTGTAAAGGTTTATGGTCTGTATAAATTTTACATTTTATCCCAAATAAATAAGGCTTGAAATGTTTGGTGGCCCATACGATCGCTAATAATTCCTTTTCAATCGCGGAGTAATTAGTTTCGCTGTCGTTTAAAGTTCTGCTGGCATACGCTATAGGAAGGTCTTTTCCATTTTTGTCCTGGCTTAAAATTGCTCCTAGTGCAAAATTACTAGCGTCTGTCGTTAGAGTAAACTCCTTTTCAAAATCTGGGTATTGTAGAAGGGGCTCATTAGTCAATATATTTTTACATGTTTCAAAACATTCTATAAAGTCTGGATTTTCTATGTTTATTTTTGCATTTTTCTTTAAACAGTTAGTAAACGATTTTGTTATCTTGGCGAAGTTTTTAATAAATTTTCGATAATAGCCTAATAGTCGTAAAAAGCCTTTAATTTGTTTGGTGGTTTTAGGTATTGGGTAGTCCTTGATTGCCAAAATCTTTGCTGGGTTAGGTTTTACGCCATCTGGTGTCACAACATGTCCCAAATATGCCACTTCTTTTCTTAAAAATTTTGTTTTATCCAGCTGTACTTTAAAGTTGGCTTTGCGTAATCTGTCGAATACTTCTTTAAGTCTTTGTATATGTTCTTGGAGGCTATTGGAGTAAATTATAATGTCGTCTAAATAAACTAAACATGTTTCATTTTGGATGCCTCTCAGAATATTATTCATAATTCTTTGAAATGTAGGGGGGCTATTCTTTAGTCAAAAGGGCATTCTTAAAAATTCGTAGTGTCCCGTTTCTGTTGAAAACGCTGTTTTTTCTATGCTATTTTTATCCATTTCTACTTGGTGAAAACCTGAGGCTAAATCTAAAGTTGTAAAATACTTAGACCGTCCCAATTTGTCTAATATGTCTGTAATGTTCGGCAAGGGAAATTTATCATCAATTGTTTTTTTGTTTAATCCTCTAAAATCTATTACTAATCGAAATTTTCTTTTGCCAGAAGCGTCTTGTATTTTGGGTACAATCCAGACAGGAGAGTTCCATGGATAATTCGAGGGTCTAATAATTTTTTGTTTAAGCATGTCTTCAGTCTGTTTATTAATTTCGTTCTTGTAAATCTCTGGATATCTATAATTTCGAGAGTATACTGGAATTTCATCAGTAGTCCTAATAACATGTTTTATTTGGTTGGTAAATGTTAAATCGTTTCCATCAATATGAAATAAATCAGCATATTCTTTTAATAAATTTGTTACGGCGGATATTTCTTCCAAGTTCATGTGTGCCATCCTAAATTTTGATAAATCGAAATTTTTACTTCCTGATTTTGTTTGTTTATAATCGATCATATTGAAATTAGTGTTCGTTTGCATTGTATCAGGTTTGAAAATATTATATTCCTCTAAAGATTTTACTTCTAATGGTTTACTTATTGTTAATTTTACATTTTCTTCCGTATTGTTTATAATAAGGCAATAGGCTTCACCCTTATGCACTGAAACTAAACACTGCGGAATTTCTAATCCGTTCACTTGTTTGTGTGGTAAAATACCTTCTCCATTATGAATATTTTGTATCTTTAATTTAACTGTTTGGCTAGTGCGGGCTTGTATAACATAACTAAATTCTTCCTGCTTTATTGACGTGCTGTCCGTTTTATTACAACTTCCTTTTTCAGTGTTAAAATATTGAATAGGAATTTCCTCATCACAAAGTATTAATTTATTATTTATAAAGTCTAAGCTTATTCCTAAATCCTTTATATTGTCTAGCCCTAGTAATAGGTCGAAATTCTGATTAGAGTCAAATAAATAAAATTTAATTGCTTTCTTAGACAACAGAGGTATGGTGCAGCAAAAATTTTCTTTTGAAGTGCCGTGTGCGGTGATTACTTCAAACGGCTCTTTTTTTATGCTTGTTTTAAAATTTTTCCAGCCTAAAGATTTTCGCATAAATGATCTAGTACTGCCTGTGTCAATTAATATTCTAGATTTGGTGTCTGTGTCGTATATAAATGGTAGCTCGTTTGTAGATTCATTATTGAAAATCGATTCCGAGGCTCGTATGTCCTAAAATATCGTCCTGATCGATTTTAACGGTCTATTCTTCGTAATTGTCTGTTAAATTTTGGGATTCTTCGAAGTACTCTTCTTTCCCGAGATCTTCTTCAAAAGCGAATGATTCTTGTCCATTAGTCTGGTACATAGTGTAATCGTCTTTTTCGGCTCCTTGTCCGGTCATTTGATACAAATTCGTTTGTCTAGAAGGCCTGTCTGTCTGTCTAGTGGAAATACTCATAGGGGTAGGTTGATAACCCGTATTTCGCTGAGGATACTGAGGTTTAGTAGTGTTGTTGTTTGGTTGTCCCCTTTGAGGCTGACCGTGATTAACAAAAGTTGGTGGTCTATAGGAAGGATTTGGGTGTTGATAAGGTTGTTTAGGTAGTTGGTGGTATCTAAATTCAGTATTTATTGGTCTTCTTACGTTATGAGTTTGGCTTTTCTGAAAGACTGGTTGTTTGCTTGGCTGAGTAAACATTTTATTATTTTTAAATTGAAAGTCGTTTGTGAGCATATTAAGTGCTTCACTAAGAGTGTTAGGGTTCTCGGTACGCATTAGTGACCCGATGGGTTCATGCAAACCCCTAAGGAGAACTCTTAAAGCTAGTTTCTGAACGTATTCTATTAAAACGTCTTTAGCCATCTGCCTTTGAGGCTCTTTATTCATAAAAAATGAAATTTGTAAATTTAGTAACTTTTGAATTTTCTCATAGAATTGAAATGGTGATTCGTTACTTTCTTGTTTTAATTCTGACATCTCTAAGTTTAATGTGAAACAATCTCTTTTGTCTGAATAACTAATTAATAATACTTTTCTAGTTTCGTGCCAATTGTAAGAGTTAGAGTTTACAACCATTTCCAGTGCTTGCCTTTTAATTTAGAAAGAATAGAGGAGAACAGATACTCATTTTGAAAATCCTCTGGATTTTCGTTTACATAAAACTTATTTACTATCTTATCACATATTGAGATAAATCTGTGGAGCATAGTGGGCTCTCCACTATACTCGGGTATCATGTCAAGATACTCCTTTTTTAATATTGGCGTTGCCATTATTTAATATTATTTTTCAAAATAATAAAAATTAAAAATCAATTATATAAAATTTAAAAGTATTTACTCTACTTTTTCTTAAATCTATTTCTTACGATCTACTTAGAAGTGGATCCAAAATACTTTGCTCATTTGACTACTATTTCACTTTCCACTTTTCACTTACACGATATTCACTCGTGCTCTTAATAGATATGCGCTCTATTAAGTGGTTCTAGATATTCACTCTACTAAAGTTTCTTGATGTCGTTACAGATATGCGCTCTGTAATGAATCGAGTTTTTGCAGTATCTCGGTTAACGATTGAAATCGATAAAAATTATGTTCATTAATTCTCCCGAGATGTCCTACCGACTGCGCCAGTTACGTGTTATATTAAGCACGAAAGGTTTTTAAAAATGATTTTTATTTTTACAAACCTTTGAATTTAATAAACAATTAATTTGGAAAACTGTTACATAAATTATACTTAATAAAACAATACAATTGATATGCACTCAATTGGAGTGGAAAACGTCGGTGCAATACAGAGGCGACTTACACACTGCCGGGGCTCTGTTCTCACCACCTATATAATACTAAAGCTGCGTAAGCAGGAATTTTCCTAGCACGCATTTAATTATGAAATGTTCTCATAAATTGTTCATATAACTTATATATATATATATATATATATATATATATATATATATAGGTATTCTTTTACACGGAATTCTCATCATCCGTGACGTTCTATTACCAAAACAAACCAGTACAGAATCTGTTTTTGATCATACAAGATGTTACTCATCGTAAATACAAATGTGAAATAGATGTTCATCAACCTGCCTAATCAAGAAATAGTTCGTCAACGTAAACGTTTTATAAACGTTTTTATGCTTGAGCCGCTTTCACAACGCTCTTAACCTTTGTTAAAAGTGAGAAATGCTACTTACCTCAAGGAGCTTTCCAACTGCGCATGATTCATTAAAAAATATTTTGAAAAACGTTTACCGCATATCTGGCAGTCAGACATCTATTATTATTTTTTAAATCATTCAAACAATAAAAAGTCGTCCGTCTTTATAGAGTTGAGTGTACTAGAGAATGTTTTATTTTAACGTTTTAAGAACGAAAAGGTTTATAGGCCATACATTTCTTTTCCTTCTTTAATTTATTTCTTATAAATAGTATTTGCGTTAGCAAGTGCTTTTATTATTATATACGGAAATAGAGTAATTGGATACAAAGAAATAAGGAAGGTAAGATTTCAACAGTACTATATATGTATATTGATAGATAGCATAACTTTATGCACAGTACGTACTGTATATAGCCTATATTCGTTAGGTTCTATTACTCGGAAATGTTCGGTAACTTGTAACATGCTATTCCCGAAGGCTTTTACAGCTTTTACTGTAGATTGAAAGAATGAAAACATTAAGATAGATAGATAGACAAATAGATACATAGTTTGGATATACTTGTAACCTGATATATTATCTAAAAATGTAAGTACCACATTTGCCTGTTACGTTAGATGCTTATAGAAAGGAATATAAAAACCAATATAGAATTTAATAAAATCATACTAAACTATGTATAGTCACTCAAAATTTACGAACATAATTTATGAAAAAAGTAAAACTAATGTATAAAAAAGTAATACTTGAAGATATCTCAAATTGGCTTGTAGAACTGTTTAAAGTTTCTTCTTTTGTTATACGCGATTCCTTTATACAGTTTATTTTTATATTTCTTAGATAATAACTATTACTTAACAATCTGATTAAAGTTTTTTGAGTGAAGTAAAACTATTGCTCGATTCTATAACTGAAGGTAGTAATTTCAAAATACTCTAACATTCAAAAAGGTACTTAAACATTATTTTTTATATAATGACGCCACAAAGCTACCTAGAGGTTATAAACTTGTTCGGTTTATGTAATTTGTGTTTGGGAGCTGCCAGTAAAGTTTACCTTCAGAGTTTAGGCAAACATTATTGTGCAAACTACCACTAAAGTTAAGGGTTGAAACTTATGTATAAATAATACACCTAAATATGTAGTCATGAGGGAAAGAGTACAGTCTGTTTTCTCATACTCTTCTCGATAGTTAATATTGCAAGTCTAACATTTTTATAATTTGTTTAGGAATATGCGTTACTGCTTTAAATAGTTGAGCTTTATTTAATGTCTGGTAATAACTATTTATTGTGTTTAAGGTTAATGACAAATCACAGACCAATTCTTGTTACTACAGATAATACACTGCAATGAGAGTGCATTTGCAGCAGCTTCAATTGGTCTGTGATCTGTTATTAACCTTAAAACCATTAAATAGGTTTGAAATAAATTTTGTAAATATGAGATTTAATGTAAATTTAAAAGCATTAGGTGGTTAGGCATAATTGATGAGAGTAAATAACGTTTGCCAGATTGTTTGACACTGATTGATGGCCATACAGGATGTAGATATTGAATGACGAAAATAATTACACATTTACGTTTGAAACCGTTGCGCTATGTTATTTTGTATGAAAAGTTATTACAAATATTATTAAAGTCATTAAAATTATTAAAATTTCTTCTATCCATTTGGTGGTACTTCTTTATTTATGCAAAAATATATACATGTTTGTGAGTGTGTGTGTGTGTGTGGGTGGGTGTGAAATATATTTTTTTGTTCATTCTGGAAGTAGACGTTTTATCCAAATGATTTTCGAGAGTGAGTTAGCAGTTGTGGCTTAGTGGTTAGAATGAAGGATAGAATGAATGGTGAATTTCTATTTTATCATCTAATTTTGTGGTTCTGTCTTAAGACGAAGAGCACGGTAGAAACGAAGATATTAAATTTACTTGTAAGATCATTAAATTAGTCCATTTAATAGTGTTAACATTAAATTCTGTAACTTGAAATAATGTAGCATTATTTTAACAGCTTTATTGTTTGATATTCATTTATCTATAATCACTTCTAATTTTAAAAATAACAATCACTGTTATTTTGTATTACATTATAAATTTTGTATTAACTTGGCCAACTGACAATTTATTATTATCATTTATTGATGCCCAATTGTGTTCAGGTACAGTTTGTAATAAGACCAATCCAGATTACTTCAGTGATAACTCTCTTGAGCAAGGAATAATGTGAATATGGATAGATTTATTATGGTATTATATCGCTACACAAAATTGCAAACCTTGTAACTCCATCCTTTAAAATGTCAAACGTTTTCGTCTCGGAAAGTCACTAAGTGTAATCCTTCTCAATTCGTGATATAATTCTCCTATGAAACTATAAAAAAGTTTTTTTTTTAAATCATGTATCCCCAGTATTTTGTTGTTAGGTTTGCAAAACCTGATCACATTAATGTGAATCATTGGTTTGCTACAAAGCAAGGTGTGTTTAATATTGTGCTGTAATTCATTGTAATTATATACATATATATTTCGTTCAAATGAGACCGAAAGACAACATTAGCTAAAACATAGGTCAACATTAATACATTTTTATTAATTTAATGAAACTGTAGCTCAATAAAGTTTCTAGAAAGCAAAACACTTTCAGGTATCATTGAATAAAAAGCTCTTCATGGTTACTATAATTAGTGATTACAGTATTTGTTTTTAGAAATTTAGAATAACTGTTTACCGAACTTAAAATTTCAGTAAATTTATGAAAGTGTACTGAGGCATAACGTTATCT
>JBAIZL010000002.1:296655144-296682644 GCA_036971475.1 Prosapia bicincta
GAGCACTGGAAATGGTTGTAAAATCTAACTCTTACAATTGGCACGAAACTAGAAAAGTATTATTAATTAGTTATTCAGACAAAAGAGATTGTTTCACATTAAACTTAGAGATGTCAGAATTAAAACAAGAAAGTAACGAATCACCATTTCAATTCTATGAGAAAATTCAAAAGTTACTAAATTTACAAATTTCATTTTTTATGAATAAAGAGCCTCAAAGGCAGATGGCTAAAGACATTTTAATAGAATACGTTCAGAAACTAGCTTTAAGAGTTCTCCTTAGGGGTTTGCATGAACCCATCGGGTCACTAATGCGTACCAAGAACCCTAACACTCTTAGTGAAGCACTTAATATGCTCACAAACGACTTTCAATTTAAAAATAATAAAATGTTTACTCAGCCAAGCAAACAACCAGTCTTTCAGAAAAGCCAAACTCATAACGTAAGAAGACCAATACATACTGAATTTAAATACCACCAAATACCTAAACAACCTTATCAACACCCAAGTCCTTCCTATAGACCACCAACTTTTGCTAATCACGGTCAGCCTCAAAGGGGACAACCAAACAACAACACTACTAAACCTCAGTATCCTCAGCGAAATACGGGTTATCAACCTACCCCTATGAGTATTTCCACTAGACAGACAGACAGGCCTTCTAGACAAACGAATTTGTATCAAATGACCGGACAAGGAGCCGAAAAAGACGATTACACTATGTACCAGACTAATGGACAAGAATCATTCGCTTTTGAAGAAGATCTCGGGAAAGAAGAGTACTTCGAAGAATCCCAAAATTTAACCGACAACTACGAAGAAGAGACCGTTAAAATCGATCAGGACGATTTTTTAGGACATACAAGCCTCGGAATCGATTTTCAATAATGAATCTACAAAGCGAAAATAACGAGCTACCATTTATATACGACACAAACACCAAATCTAGAATATTAATTGACACAGGCAGTACTAGATAATTTATGCGAAAATCTTTAGGCTGGAAAAATTTTAAAACAAGCATAAAAAAGGAGCCGTTTGAAGTAATCACCGCACACGGCACTTCAAAAGAAAATTTTTGCTGCACCATACCTCTGTTGTATAAAAAAGCAATTAAATTTTATTTATTTGACTTTCATCAGAATTTCGACCTATTACTCGGGCTAGACAATATAAAGGATTTAGGAATAAGCTTAGACTTTATAAATAATAAATTAATACTTTGTGATGAGGAAATCCCTATTCAATATTTTAACACTGAAAAAGGAAGTTGTAATAAAACGGACAGCACGTCAATAAAGCAGGAACAATTTAGTTATGTTATACAAGCCCGCACTAGCCAAACAGTTAAATTAAAAATACAAAATATTCATAATGGAGAAGGTATTTTACCACACAAACAAGTGAACGGATTAGAAATTCCGCAGTGTATAGTTTCAGTGCATAAGGGTGAAGCCTATTGCCCTATTATAAACAATACGGAAGAAAATGTAAAATTAACAATAAGTAAACCATTAGAAGTAAAATCTTTAGAGGAATATAATATTTTCAAACCTGATACAATGCAAACGAACACTAATTTCAATATGATCGATTATAAACAAACAAAATCAGGAAGTAAAAATTTCGATTTATCAAAATTTAGGATGGAACACATGAACTTGGAAGAAAAATCCGCCGTAACAAATTTATTAAAAGAATATGCTGATTTATTTCATATTGATGGAAACAATTTAACCTTTACCAACCAAATAAAACATGTTATTAGGACTACTGATGAAATTCCCGTGTACTCTAGAAATTATAGATATCCAGAGAATTACAAGAACGAAATTAATAAACAAACTGAGGACATGCTTGAACAAGGAATTATTAGACCTTCAAATTCTCCATGGAACTCTCCTGTCTGGATTGTACCCAAAAAACAAGACGCTTCTGGCAAAAGAAAATTTCGATTAGTAATAGATTTTAGAGGATAAAACAAAAAAACGATTGATGATAAATTTCCCTTGCCGAATATTACAGACATATTAGACAAATTGGGACGGTCTCAGTATTTTACAACTTTAGATTTAGCCTCAGGTTTTCACCAAGTAGAAATGGATAAAAATAGCATAGAAAAAACAGCGTTTTCAACAGAAACAGGACACTACGAATTTTTAAGAATGCCCTTTGGACTAAAGAATAGCCCCCCTACATTTCAAAGAATTATGAATATTATTCTGAGAGGCATCCTAAATGAAACATGTTTAGTTTATTTAGACGACATTATAATTTACTCCACTAGCCTCCAAGAACATATACAAAGACTTAAAGAAGTATTCGACAGATTACGCAAAGCCAACTTTAAAGTACAGCTGGATAAAACAGAATTTTTAAGAAAAGAAGTAGCGTATCTAGGGCATGTTGTTACACCGGAAGGCGTAAAACCTAACGCAGCAAAGATTTTGGCAATCAAAGACTATCCAATACCTAAAACCACCAAACAAATTAAAGGCTTTTTAGGACTATTAGGCTGTTATCGAAAATTTATTAAAAACTTCGCCAAGATAACAAAACCCTTTACTAACTGTTTAAAGAAAAATGCAAAAATAAATATAGAAAATCCAGACTTTATAGAATGTTTTGAAACATGTAAAAATATATTGACTAATGAGCCCCTTCTACAATACCCAGATTTTGAAAAGGAGTTTACTCTAACGACAGACGCGAGTAATTTTGCACTAGGAGCAATTTTAAGCCAGGACAAAAATGGAAAGGACCTTCCTATAGCGTATGCCAGCAGAACTTTAAACGACAGCGAAACTAATTACTCCGCGATTGAAAAAGAGTTATTAGCGATCTTATGGGCAACTAAACTTTTCAGGCCTTATTTATTTGGAAGAAAATTTAAAATTTATACAGACCATAAACCTTTACAATGGTTATTTTCAGTTAAAGAACCAAATTCCAAGCTTTTAAGATGGAGATTAAAACTAGAAGAATATGATTATGACATAAGATACAAAAAAGGCAAATTAAACCAAAACGCAGATGCCCTGTCTAGAATACAATTGAACATTAGTAATAAAAGGTCAACAAACACCCAACACACTGTAGAACCAGACCTTGATTTATCTCCAGCTGGATTAATCCAACGTTTCTTCCCGGAATTAAATGAAGATAACGAGTCTATGGTCGTACAACTCGACGCAACAGACAACGCCTAATTAGAGTACAATCAAGAAAGTGATAGTCAAACCGTGCACTCCAATTTTGAAGGAAACACCCACATTGAAATACCAATTTCCGACGAGCCTGTAAACTTTGGGAAAAATCAAATATTTTTGTCATTAGTAAAATATGAGCCAAAGAAAGTAAAAATTATAAAACTATTCGGAACTTCAAAAATTCGTTTAATAGTCGAAATATCAGAAAATAATTTTAAAGAAGACATAGTTAATTTTGTAAAATCATATTTGGTACCAAAAATAAAATATAATCTGTATTTTGAAGACGATTTTTATGAGAGATTTGCATCATGCATAGCCAAAAATTTCAAACAAACTGAACTAAATTTAGTCAAGTGTAATAAAAAACTCTTAGACCTAACTTCGGAAGAAGATACCCTAGAAACAATAAGTAATTATCATGTTAGCAAAACCAATCACCGAGGGATACAGGAAACATACGAACAAATTAAGCGAAGATATTATTGGCCTAATTTAAAATCACTAATCCAAAATTTCATAAATCAGTGTGACATATGTCAAAGAACCAAATATGACAGAATTCCCTTACAACTAGAAATGAACTTGACACCTACAGCTGCAAGGCCTTTCCAGATAATTCACATCGACACTATCTCTTTAGAGAAGAATGCGTTTATCAGCATTGTCGACAGTTTCACAAAGTATGCTCAAGCTTATCGCTTGGGAAGCTCTCAAGCTACAGAGATTGCAGACAAGTTATTAGATTACTTTGCGCAGTTCTGCTTACCAACAGTTATTATCTCAGACAATGGAACGGAGTTTAATAACAGAATTGTGAAGGAGATATTAGACCTGCATGAAATCAAAATCCATTTTATCAGTACACAAAACCCCCAATCAAACGGATTATGTGAAAGATTTCATTCAACTTTAATAGAACACATAAGGCTGTTAAATAATCAAATCGAATTTAAAAAAGACAGTATAATCAAGAAAGTCAAATATGCTATAATTGCCTATAACAATAGCATACATTCAGTCACAAAATTAACGCCGTGCGAAGTCTTATTTGGACACATAAATTCAAATAATTTATTAGATATAGATTTAGAAAAACAAATTGTAAATGACTACGTTTTAAACCATAAGGAAAAAACAAAAATACTTTACGAAAACATTAGGGATAGCAATCAAAGAATTAAAGAAAACGTTTTAGAAAAAAGGAATGTAAACAAAGAACCACTTCCAGAAATACCATCTGAAGTTTATATAAAATCAGTTCAGAAGCAAAGCAAAACTAAAAACAGATATAGCAAGGAAGAAATAGCTTCGATAGATAAAGAATGAAAAACTGGAAAAATAAAGCCTAGACATCATAACACAAAAGACAAAATACATTTGTCGAAAATTAAAAGGCCTAGGAAGATAAAAAATGTAATTAATGACCAAAACCCTTCTTGTTCATATTCGACACAATCAAATTAAAATCCCTACCATACCTTTGTCCACTAGTTCTATGCAAGAAACTTTGTTAAACTTTTAAACAACATTGTTTTTATTAATTGTATGTGTTACAAACTTTTGTAATTAATTAAATGATATGTAATTAATTATGGTAATAAATATTGTTAATTATTTGAAATATGTTAATCACAAAAAGAAATGTATTTGAAGAAAATTAGAAACTATACTCTTAAAGAGATAACAAAACAAAAAGAATTCTTATAAACTGACTAGAATCCTTATCGAATCTATAACAGGCAAGTTGAATGTAAATGATGGTAGAAATTATGAAAAATTATATAAAACTTTTATTGTAATCAATGTAAATTTTGTAGAACAAAAATTAGATTCTGATAACAATTGTATATGTTATAAACATTTTGTATCTATCCTATGATAGAAAAGACTCATTATAAATTGTATTAATCAATTCCAAATACTTTTGCTCAGTTGAATTATAATGAACAGAAAATTAGACTGTAAAATGCCCATCATCAAAAACAATAACGCCTACAAACTACGAGGATACTGCGTTGGAAATCGCAGACAACCCATTTAACTGGATCTTGGAAATCAACCTTTGCCTGGTGACTTTCTCCAGTGAAGAGGACTTCAACCCATACCGAAAATTGCCCTTTACGGAGGCCTATTCAGCAGCTTATATACTTCGCCCTCATCAAGAAGATGAAGAGGACCTCAACCGATGCCGAAACTTCGACAACCCTCGAAGTTTTCTTTAGGGATGGAGGAGTTATATAAACATTTTATGTGAACATTTCATAATTAAATGCGTGCTAGGAAAATTCCTGCTTACGCAGCTTTAGTATTATATAGGTGTGAGAACAGAGCCCCGGCAGTGTGTAAGTCGCCTCTGTATCGCACAGACGTTTTCCACTCCGATTGAGTGCATATCAATTGTATTGTTTTATTAAGTAAAATTTATGTAACAGTTTTCTAAATTAATTGTTTATTAAATTCAAAGGTTTGTAAAAATAAAAATCATTTTTAAAAACCTTTCTTGCTTAATATAAAACGTAACTTATATTTATATATATGTGTGTGTGTGTGTATGTGTGTTTTACACTTGAATGTACATAAACAAGAATCGTATTTGGTATATAGACTATTGAGATCAGAACAAGCGCTCGAAAATTAAAACTTGTAATTAATAATTCTCGAAAGTCGGCTCGCATCTATACCAAATAAGATTCATGTTAAAAAAATTAAAGCTTAAGTGATTAATGAATACAAGATACAAGTGTTACAAGGTTTTATATATATATATATATATGTGTGTGTGTGTGTGTATGTATGTGTGTGTGTGTGTGTGTGTTCCTGTGTGTGTGTGTGTGTGTATGTGTGTGTGTGTGTGTGTGTGTGTGTGTGTGTGCGTGGGTGCGTGTAGTAGTGAGTGAGTGTGTGTGCGTGTGTGTGTGTGTGTGTGTGTGTGTGTGTGTGTGTGTGTGTGTGGGTGTGTTTGTGTGTAGTGTGTGTGCCTGTGTGTGTGTGTGTGTGTGTTTGTGTGTGTGTTCCTGTGTGTGTGTGTGTGTGTGTGTATGTGTGTGTGTGTGTGTGTGTGTGTGTGTGTGTGTGTGTGTGTGTGTGTATGTGTGTGTGTGTGTGTGCGTGGGTGTGTGTAGTAGTGAGTGAGTGTGTGTGTGTGTGTGTGTGTGTGTGTGTGTGTGTGTGTGTGTGTGTGTGTGTGTGTGGGTGTGTTTGTGTGTGTGTGGGTGCCTGGGTGTGTGCCTGTGTGTGTGTGTTTGTGTGTGTGTGTGTGCGTGCGTGTGTATGTGTGTGTGTGGCTGTGTGCCTGTGTGTGTGCCTGTGTGTGTGTGTGTGTTTTACACTTGAATGTACATAAACAAGAATCGTACTCGGTATATAGACTATGAGATGAGAACAAGCGCTCGGAAATTAAAACTCGTAATTAATAATTCTCGAAAGTCGGCTCGCATCTATACCAAATAAGATTCATGTTTAAAACATTAAAGCTTAAGTGAATAATGAATATAAGATATTAGTGTTTCAAGGTTTTATATATATATATGTGTGTGTATGTGTGCGTGTGTGTGTGTGTGTGTGTGTGTGTGTGCGTGCGTGCGTGCGTGTGTGTGTGTTTGTGTGTAGTGTGTGTGTGTTTGTGCGTGCGTGCCTGTGTATGTGTGTGTGTGTGTGTGTGTGTGTGTGTCTGTGTGTGTGCCTGTGTGTGTGTGTATGTGTGTGTGTTTTACACTTGAATGTACATAAACAAGAACCGTACTCGGTATATAGACTATGAGATCAGAACAAGCGCTCGGAAATTAAAACTCGTCCCTAATAATTCTCGAAAGTCGGCTCGCATCTATACCAAATAAGATTCATGTTAAAACATTAAAGCTTAAGTGATTAATGAATACAAGATAATAGTGTTGCAAGGTTATATATATATATATGTGTGTTTGTGTGTGTGTGTGTGTGTGTGTGTGTGTGTGTTGCAACGTCCTTCCCTTCACTTCACAGCATGCAGAAAACCAAAATTTTGTTGTTTAAAAAACTTATTTATAAACAAAACAAACATCGGCCAATCACCCCACTTGTTAAACCGTGCTAAAATCCCTGAGTTACGTGTATATTTCCCGCTCATAGGACCATGCGCATAAGAAGCCTATTCCCGCTGACTACTATTTTAAAATAAGTATAATCTCCCCAAAATTGGTTTATCAATTATGTAGGGTCTAGATATAGTCACACATGTCATTTCAATAGTCAGCTGGAAAGAAACACATGTAAAATAATACACAAAATATTCACAGAGTCTTACCACCTGATGATGATCTGCAGAGACAGCAAGGGGACGTGCAAAATATGATCGTGTTTATTTTACCTATTTTAAAAGGCTCCTGTGTCCTTTTAAACACAATCTGCCAGTAGATAAATCTCTGGACTTTTATACAAAAAACCAACTAATCTTTAGGCTAGCTCAATGAAGTTAGTTGAGAGAAACTCTTTAAAAACATTATTTTTTAACTATTATCAATTAATGGAATTTAATTAAACTTGTTTACTGATTTAATAATCATTTTCATATTAGTTGGAAAAAACTAAAAAGTTTTTAGTGATTATTCAACACAGGATGAAATGCAAATACTGTTGATTTTTATAACATATTTAATTTTTATTTATTTAAATAAAAAAGAAAATTTATCTTTTCAAATAAAACACAATTATATTGACAAAAACAATTCACTAAATAACTTGTTATCTTTCATATTTTAAAATCTTATAATTTCTATATATATCAATTACATTTACATAAAAATAAAACTATTTCCCAAATTAGACATAATAAAAATTTATCTTCTATATTAAATTGGTAAATTCGTATTTATGACACATAATTTTTAAATTTATAATATTCAATAAATTCTTATTTCCTTGAAAATAAATGGCTCATGGCCAAAAACCCTTTGTAAGTTAATATTTATCATTTGAAATATTCTGATCACACAAATTAATTTTATTAAGCATAAAATTTATTTAATTTTTATATAGAGTGAAGTCATTGTTTAAGCTTGAATATTTGTTTGAATTTAATAAAATTAACTGACTAAATTTGACGTAATTGGTATCGAATAGAGAAAATGACTTGCCAAAGATGTTCCTGCCGGTCCTAGAGTCCCTCGTCCGGATTCTCTGGTCCATGGACATCGAAAGTCGCCATCCCTGGTTCGTCGGTGGTGGTTTTCCTCCATTTCCGCGTCCTGGAGGCTGGGTCTGGAGCCTTCGTCCCTTGATAGTCCTAGACGTCGGAAGCGTTGAGGTTCGGTCCCATCTGGCCTGATGGCGGTCTTATTCGCGATCCGGCATAGCGGTCCGCGACACCTCGTATTAAAAATTTATTTCAGACTCCCCATAAGGTCTTAGTATATATATAAGACTTAGTATATTTAGCGGTGAAGTTACCCTACATCACCCCGCCTGCAACCCTTGCTATCTTTGGATTTATTCCTTGTACAGGCAAGACGGGCAACGAATCCGTTTTAGCTTGCAGAGTTTGATTATCATTTTTGGAACACTGAAAAATGTCTATTTTATTAAAACTGCTGTAACATTTTGTTTTTTAAGTTTTTCAAATTTTGTTTTCACTAATGTTTATTCTGGCTTATTCTGGTTCTTCCAAAATGTCGATGAAAGTTCTACCTGGTTTTGTTCTTAAGTTAGCTTTTTTAAGCACTTAGAAAATTTTCGCCTCAATCCCGATGGTCAAATTTAGCTAGTTATTACAAATTTATTCTCTAATACTTTTTAATTTAGCTTAATTATTCTATTTATGGTTTTATTTACTTCTTTACTCTTTATTATTCTTATAACTCCAAACTTGATTAATTTGAAAATCAACTTTATTACTTAAAAACAGGAAATTATTTATTTCTTATTTGTCACGGTATTTGAGACCGTTACAGTGTGTGTATGTTTGTGTGTGTGTAATATAACTAATGTAACCTAATTTAGCCTCAAAATAAATAGATTATGAGAGTATTACACACTTGTATTGTTGAGCCTAGTAGGATGTAGATAAACAGGTAATAATAATTCTTAGATTCAGTTGAATCAGCATCTGTGATTACAAGCTTTAGAAAACCTATATATGATATATACCATATCATTCATTGGAACTAGCTTAATTCTAAATACAATAATAAAGTGGATTCTTTTTAGTTTAGAAATATATTTAGTTTTTTTATCATATATATTTTCAAGACATTTTATATTATGTTTCCTATTATTTATTTTTAGAGTGTTACATAGTTTCGTTTTTGTGAATGCTATTTTTAAAACTTAAAATATCTTTCATAAAGAAAATTTATGACACGTTTCTGAAGCTCATTTAGGGAAGTGTTTTTTTTATGTATGTGACGATATACTATATGAATATGTTTCCCTATATAATTTGTAACAACTATTCTTTAAGCTTAGCTTGTGAGGTTATGTTAAAACAAATATAAACATACACAAAACTCACAAATTAATCATTTATTTACTCATACGTATTTCAATGACAAAGTCATCATCATCAGTGAGTATTACTACTACAAACTCTAACTTACAACTAGGGTGAACGTGAGGTTACACTTCCATATTTATATAGTATGCGTTGCCACTCCCCCTTGTCAAAACAACAGTTAATATTCCTACTTTAAACATGATACATTAAATGAGAATCTTTTACCTAACTCAATAATTACAATAAAAGTTTTAACCATACATCATAATAGATATAAACAAAATAGATAATTAATATTACAGTTTTTATTATTTCAAGATTTTAACCAAAAAGTTACAATAATATTTTCTTATGTCACACTAATTACAACAATATAGAGTAGTGAATAGAGCCTGGCTAATCATTTACAGTATTATTTTTATTCCTATTAATATACAAAGTTTCCCGCGCATCCAATTCACTACACCTAACAACGTTTTTTTAACAGGGTTACATCGTCTACTTTAAATTCGCCCTTTTCCTCTAAACAATGTTTCACCATCGTAGATTTTTTTGGTCTCTTATATTTAACGTGAAAAAAATGTTCTTTAGCCCTAACTTTAATATTTCCTTTTGTTTGATCTATACATTTCAGAGGACACTCGCTACACTTCAGGCAGTAGATTCCTGAATTTTCTTAATTAGGTATGGCGTCATTATTGTTCCCTAACAACTTATGTAGGTTATTTTCAGTTCCAATTGTAACGTTCAAATTACTATTTTTTCTAGAGGTTTTCTAATTTTATTAGACAGTGGTGGATGGTGTATTATTTTTACCAATTTTTTCCTTTAAATAACTTATTAACGCGCTTCTCTGATTTCTAAACCAGAAATTTTATTGTAATTATTGAGTTAGGTAAACAACTGTTATTTGATGTATCATGTATGGTTAATAACTGTTGTTTTGACAAGTGGACGTGGCAACGCCTTTGTATAAATATGGAAGTGTAACCTTACTTTCACCCTAGTTATATGTTGGAGTTATTAGGAGTAACACTCACTGATAATGATGACTTTGTCATTGAAATGCGTATAGGTAAATAAATGAATAATTTGTGAGTTTTGTGTATGTTTTTATTTGATATAGTTTGTAACATTTTATATTTTTTTAATATTAGATGTTAAGTATTGCAGTCACATGTTACATAGTCAAGAGTTAACCTGCAAAGTTAAGAGCAATCGAAATTTGAATTGTTTGAGTGACACGTTCAATAAAAACACTTTGTATTTTTGAAACAATACAAATTAAAATTTAGTTAGGCATGAGTCACATATTAATCAAATCCAACTAGAGAAAATCAAACAATTTTTTTCCGTTTTTTTTTTAATGTTGAACTGTTACAATTTTGAAGAATCGTTACTGTTTAGGAATTCTTGTTATAGATATGAGATATCCACAAAATTGATTCAATAATTTGATACATTACAAAATAGATTATATTTATACTTATTCTATCTATTGGCGTAAAAAATTTCTGTTAGTAATATAATGTAGATTTGTCTATCAATTTCATATCGACTCAAATTCCGAAACTTGGCCTATTTTACCAGTGTAAGCTTTGTTTCGAAAACTGTTGACATCAAATATTGTGTTAATAGTTTTTTACTTAACTGAAAAAACGTATGTGGCTGACAGAGGCTCCTGGATCCCGCTTGATAATGTTCCATTTTGGATCGGGCTATGTGTAGCATTATGAGACGTTATTAATTGAATAATTTAAATACACAACATAAGAGAAACAGTTTTTATGAATTTATTTTTCAAGAGAAAAGGGTAAACTTTAAAATTTAAAACAAATAAATTCTTCAAATCCCTACATGTCATAGCGAATGCATTTACGTCAAAGGCCTACGAAGAAGAACGCCTACGCTTATCTTACTGCGCAATCCTCCTCGGATATCTCGGTCAATTGTTGTATTTTATGTTACACTATTCGATATAATGGCTTGTATAAACCTTAGATCCCTACCAATTATTCCTTTACATGTTTATAATTAATAATATAACTCACATTTAAAATTTTGTTTTATTTAAACAGCTGTACCGATTTGTTTTCTGAATGCTGTTAGAATATTATTATTATTTTGCTAATTAAAATAATGTTACAAACTATGCAATTCAAGTTGAAAACTTGGTCTCCTAATTACTTGATATTCCACGTACAACAATATTTCATTTCCTGAATTGAAACTACATTGTCTCTTGTTCACCTATACTTACTTTATAATTTGATTTAGTATTGTAGGGAATATCCTCTCAAAAATCAACTCTCAATCAACTATTTTTAATTTCTGTTGAGATCAGCTGTTTATTTTTATTACTTTTTTTCATTTCTGTGGGCTATTATTTTTTGTTTTGCTTTGTTGTGTAAAAAAGAGACTGAAATATGGAACCGTTTGTGTAGGAATTGGAAGTATAATTAATAATATGTATTGTGGTTAAAGTTACGTCTTTTAATTAAGTTCATTCAATTGACATTATGTAATTAGATAACCATAATGTACGGTACTGAGAATTGAATTTGAGGTTTAATTAATATTCAATGTATTGTAGTTAATGATACGGGTTCCTAGTGTTGTCTGTTATTTCCGATAATTAATATACGTCAATTGGCCACCGAGACAGGATACATTGTTAGTTGTTAAATAAAGTGAGGTTATTTGGCGTTACTAAACAAAGTAATAATGCCGGTAAGAGTCGAGCAAATGACAATTAGAATGCTGAGGTCGGAATTAAGATCTCATGGACTCAGTATTAATGGTTACAAAGCGGACTTGGAATTACGCATACGGCAAGAACTGCAAGACCACGGAATCGACGTGAATTCATTCGAATAATGGGAAACAACGCTATCTTCAAACGAGGTAAGCATGATACCGGCCGATTTTAAACAATTACTTTTGCAAGGAATCTAAGCTCAATCAGAGAAATTACAGGCTCAAAATGTAGTAAATTTAAAAGAATTGAAAGATTTAGCCTTAAAAGAAAAGGACGAACTTCAGAATGTTATTGAAATAATCAGCGACAATAATCACCAACAAAGTGTCAATTTAATCAATGTAAAATTACCAGATATAGAAAATAAAATAGATTTTGAAAATCAAGATAGGGAAACATTAGCTGTTAATTTAGAAAATAAATATTTACCTAGAAGTACTAATATAGAAAGAAAGAAAAACCATGTTCTTAAGTCAATACATGATCAACATCAAGGGAAGTTAACACATCTATCGGTCTTCACAGATTTATCACTAATAATTAAACGCATGAATACATTACTATATTTGGCACTACAGTTTGAAAGTAAAACAGTACAAGACAGAGCCAAGTCACTAATGCCAATAAAAGAAATTCATTCTAATGTTGAAAAGAAGATGCGAGATATGCAGCAACCTTCTATTAAGCAGGGTTAGTCATTTAATGAAACAAAATACCTAGAAACCATTCCTCTCTAAGGAGAAATGAAATGTTTTTAAGAATGATTTCTTCAAAGGGTTTGATCAACCTAGCTGTTCCAGGTGAACAAACAAAACAAGTTTCTCTGGCAATGAATACATGGAATATGCTGAAATAGTTGAGATTTAAGAATGTGATTCCTGAAAAGACACAGTGAAGTTTCCTAGACTAAACCTAGTAGAATTATTATTTGACACAAGGACAGGCCCTTGTGGAGAATGGGCAACAGATATTACATTGGTTTGTTGAGCTTTGGGTTGGGAAGCCCGTTTTTTCTGTGACAAAACTGATCATGTTTGGACAGAGATATTTTTAAAAAGTGGACAGCAGTGGACACACTGTGGTCCATGTGAGTGTGTTTCCGATTAACCACTGCTTTATGAAAAGGGACAAGAAGTGCGATTATGAATTAATGATTCTTAAAACCAGTTCACTGTAAGGATTTGAGTGGTAATGGGAGAGGGAGAATTGATGTAGCATTGTAGTGCTTTCTTGTAGTGTGCTCAAATTCTTGGCCATAACTGAGTTACGGTCTGAGTTGACAAAGGGACACATCTCCCGAAACGGCCGTCCTCAACATAAAAAAGTAAGTGCTACTATAGGCAAGTTAAAACATTTTTTTAAAAAAGTTGTAAGTGATTACTAGTAGCTCACGCGAAGATGGAATCAACAAATGGTAAAAATAAGTATTGTGGTTAATGATGCGTCTTGTAATTACGATCATACAATTGACATTATGTAATTAAATAACCATAATGTACGGTAGTAAGAACTGAATTGAGGTTTTAATTAATGTTTTAATAAATACGTTTTAATAAATGTATTGTAATAAATGATATGTTTTCTTTGTTTTCTCTATCATTTTCGATCGTCGTACTGTAACGGACTAGGTTACTTGGGAAATGAAAATATAAAGTTTTAAATTACATAGTTATACAATTTATTAATCAGCGACAAATTACAAAAGAACAAAAGACAGCAATGTGTCGCGTAATTTACTTTTAATTACTGCTAATTATTCCATACATTTTAATTACTTATTAACCTTTATTATTATATTTATATCGACAAGATAGTAACTTAAGTTTTTAAATTAAATTTTTAGAAATGAATATTCGAAGGACAATTTCTACCGTTCATGTGTTAACCGTTTATCAATTAAAAATTCTTCAACTTAGTTAACATTAAAATACATTTTCTTTATTATTATCTAAAACATACCTGATTGTGCACATTACTTATTTTATAAACACTTTAACACATATTAAACATTGCCCATGGCTTTTGGAATCACTAAACACTTAACACATCGCTCTTGCAAATCAGCGCACTTAAACAAAAATGATATTAACTTTTATTTATTTGAAACATATGAATAATCGCTTCTGACTTCTTCTTTAGTTACGTTAATAAAATTTGGTACCGGCCTTGAAATCTTAAATTTTGAATACTGGAAGCTTACAAATGTCTAAATTATGTGCCATTACGTCTGTTCTGTTCAGGAACCTCTGGATGAGTGGGCCTTCTGAAGGGGCACGCCAACGGAAATTCCCACCCTCGGTTATTATTTTGAATTTTTTGATTGGTCCGTCAGATCAGGCGATATCAGACCATGCTTACGTCACATCGGGTGATTTCAGTTTTTTCACTTAAGCTACCAACTCGTACGATATTTTACATTTTTACCCACTAGGGGCGCTACGAAACTTACCCTAGAATTACAATCGTACAAAGAGAACAAAACTTTTCTTTTATATTCGGACGATACAATTATTAAATAAAAATTAAATATATAAATGAATTTACATGGAACACCTGATTTTTAAGAGTGTTACATTTTCTCTTGTCGACTTGAAAAGAAAATTTTTGTTCGACATTACACCTTATTTCTACTTCAACATTTTATAAATGAGTGTGTGCAGTCCCCTTTTACAATTGAAGAAAATTTTATACGTATTATATAGAGCTCTAACGTACTATAGTAAAAGTGTAAACAATCTATTCACTAACGGATGTTTTTGTTTACCTACATTCTCCACTATGGGATGTTCGCTATTCCCCCCCTACGGATGTACATCAGCTTCTCACGTAAGCTCTCACGGGCCTACCGTTGACTAACCATATTTACAATATTATTTTGCAAACTCGTTTTACACACTTCACAAACCTTGAATTTCAAGTCCATATCTTTAAACTAATATTCTTAGGTTTCGTTAGTACTTCATTGTTTTAACAACCTTATGTTATTATATTACAACTTTGTACGGCGTATGTTATGAATTTGTTAACTTTTGAAATTTTAAGTCCCATACCTTAAAATTCCTTCTTCACTCTAACCTTACCTTTAACTTACATCTTTTACATTTCTGAACATTTGTAAATCTTGAAATTTTAAGTCCCATACCTTAAAATTCTTTTTCCTTTTTTTTACATTTGCACAAAGAATAATCAATAGTAACTCTTGCTTGTAAACGCATACTCAAGTGGTATATTTAGATTGTACACAATTTGGTTAGTCTGTCGTGTAAAGTCTGGATTCCTAGTCGTATTGGAATCGTGTTGTGTTAAATTTAATAGAAGCTATAAGTCAGTCAGTCTCGTGTATTTGTGTGGGCTATATACCATGCAGGCATGACATATATATTGTTGTCGTGTTGTATATGCAATTGCATATAATCGTATATACCTTTACTTGTATACCCTATGAAATTTTCCTACCCCTTTCCTTTTTATAAGGAATTTATCTTTCAGTATGTCCCTGTTTCAATTTTAATTGACTTATATGAGCTCTTCTTATATTATTAAGGTTATTACTTTGTTGGATCAGTACAGACACAGGACCAAAAAAATACAATATTTTATACGGACCTTCATATTTCATAGCCAATTTACTTTGAAAATTATCAACCTTTTTCGATAAATAATGGCATCTAACATAAACCTCATCCCCTATTTTAAACGGATGTTTGTTTTTCTCTTTAACATATTTTCCGTATCTTTCGTTGCATTTTGAAGATTTTTTTAAATTTTCAACTGCTCTACTAATCTTTTCTATCCATTCCCCCTTCGAACACTTGTTCTCTATTATATCATTTAAGCCCCACATGTTGCTTAAAGGATCATTCGGTTTATAGTTAAACAGTAATTCGAATGCGGAATATCCAGTAGATTCATTTAGAGCAGAATTTAAACTCCTCTGCAAAAGGCTTATTCATTCGTCCCAAGATGTTTGTTTGTTATGGAAGTATGCCCTTAACACGTTTTTAACGTTTTTAATATATCGCTCAGCGCGATTTTCACAAGGCATATAGGGGATAATTTTTGTATGTTTGATACCATTATTGAACATAAAATTTTTAAATTGTTGATTTAAAGTACGGACCTTGATCAGAAACAACACATTGTGGTACTCCGAAATTAGCAAAAATAATATCCTGCATTTTGTTGATGACATTTACAGAGATAGCTCTTCTTAACGGTATAACAAAACAAAATTTTGATAAATCGTCCACACAGATTAACAAATAATTATTACCCTTTTTACTACGAACGAGAGGCCCCAAAATATCAATATACAATTTTTCCATCGGTTTATTGGCTGTCTTACTTATTAATGGTCCATAATACACTCTCGGAGCTTGTTTGGATTTAATACAAATTTCACAGTTTTTCACTTTTTCCAAAATAATGTTCTTTAAATCAGGTCTATAAAAATATTCATTTATTTTTGCGAATGTTCTCACTTGACTTAAATGGCCTCCCATCATAGAGTTATGATAATATTGGAATAACATATCTATTAACAATTTTGGTAAATAAATCTGTGCTTTGGATTTCTCCTTAATTTTAAACATTAAAACTCCTTTATTCAAATAAAAATTTTTATTATTAGTTCCGTTTTGTACACTTTGAATTATCGTATTACCTTCTGGATCATTTCTTTGCTGTTCCATTATATCTATAAAACTTAAGGGTATTTGAGAGATTACATTTATATTTAACAATTTATTATTGACCCATCTATTTTTTTTACTTATTTTGTTAATGTTAAGAATTTCATCTTTTGATTCTACTTCTATTATTTCAATTTCTATGTCACTACATTCAGTATGAATTCTGCTTAAGGCATCAGCTACAGGGTTGTCCCTACCCTTTACATGGAATATTTTGAAAGGTAAACTTAATATGCGCTCAAGCCAACGCCCAATTTTTCCTAGCTTTCTGAAGTGACTTAAAGACCAAGACAGTGCTTGATTGTCAGTTATTAAATAAAATGGCATTACTTCTAAATATTTGTAAAACTTTTCGATACTTAACACTATCGCTAAAGTTTCCTTTTCATACACTGATAAGTTGCGTTCAGAATCTGTAAATTTTTTAGAATAAAATGCTATAGGTTTATGTTTATCGTTGTTATCTTTTTGCATCAAACATGAACCTATACCATGTTCACTGGCATCTGTTATTAAATAAAATGGTTTATCATAATTAGCAATATTTAGACAAGGCGGGTTCATTATACAATTTTTTAATTTAACAAAACTATTTTCACATTCTTGATTCCAATTAAATTTTACTCTCTTTTTGCGTAACTCGTTTAATGGGCTAGCAATTTTAGCATAATCTTTTATAAAAGTACTAAAGAAAGATACCATGCCAATAAATCTGATACATCTTTTGAGTTTTTAGGTCTTGGAAATTCTTTAATAGAATTAGTTCTATCTGGATCTATCTTAATTACATTTTCGCTTATTTTGTTGCCTAAAAAGGTTATCTCTGTACAAGCAAACTTTGCCTTTGACAAATTAACAGTTAAATTATTTTCACTTAATCTATTGACTAATTCAGTTACATGTTGAATATGTTCTTTTAAAGATTTACTATAAATAATGATGTCATCAACAAAATTTATCATGAATTTATACTTTATATCTGAAAAAATTCGTTCTACATACGCACTCAATATTCCGCTCCCAACATGGAGACCATATGGAATTCGCGTGTAATTGTATTGACTAAAAGGAGTACTGAAAGCAGTATATTTATTGCTGCTTTCGGACAATGGAATCTGATGAAAAGAATTACACAAGTCTATACAAGTAAAATATTTTGCACCACTTAAGTATTGATAACAATCAGACATATCTCCTATTGGATGTGAAACTCTCTCTATTATTTGGTTTAATTTTCCATAATTAACTACTAGCCTATGTTTGTCCTTTTTTGATACTAAAAACGAAGGACTTAAATATGGACTAGTCGAATGCTCTATAATTTTTTGTTCTAAAAGTTCATCTAATATTTTCTTAAAAATTGCCATTTTTGGCGGACTTAATGGGTACGGTTTTAATTTTACTATTTCTTCACCTTTAACCTTTAATTCAAATTCAAAATTTAATGCTTTACCAATTTTATCTGTGAAAACATTAGGATAACTTTTTACTAATTTTTCTATGTCTTTTTTGGCTTCCTAACAACCAATTTGAATTTCGCTTGAGTTTAAATTATTAACCATACAACTCTTTACACTGTTTAACGCTACTTTCACATTTGGTTTAAAATTAAAATAACATGAGTTCTTTGAAATATCTATTACTAACCCTGTTTCTTTGATAAAGGGAAGTCCTAAAATTATTTTACAATTTAAACCTTCTGCTGTTAAAAATTTCACTTGCAATGAAAAATGTTTTACTTTAACTTTTACAATGCAGTTACCTTTTATTTTTATTTCTGTATTATTGGCTGCTGAGACTTTATCCTGTTCGTTTACAATTTTCTTAACTAATTTTTTTTGTTTTAACAATGTTTCAAAAAATTCTTCGATTATTATGTTTATTGAACATCCAGTGTCCAATAAAGCATTACAATTTAAATTACCACTTAATTTAATGTTTATTGTAGGTAGCATAATAATTTTTGTTTCATTCTTTAACCAATTTTTCTTTTCTACCATTTTCATAATTTTCAAACATTTTCTAGTCTCTCTGAAAAATTTTGATTTATTCAATACATTAACCTGTTCAATTTTTGTTTCATTCTTTGAGATATTCGGATTTATTACATTTTTGTTTTTTAAATCTGAGCGTTTAAATTTATTCCCTTTATTGCTACATTTAAATTTATTTTGACATTTCTTGATTAAGTTAATTTTGTGTGTTACTTCATTACGGAAGAAATATGGCATTTCTTTCCTTAACAGTAATTGCTAGTTACCTTTTTTGTTGTTATTACAATGCTTAGCAATATGACCTAACCTGTTACAGTTATAGCATTTTACATGATTCCTATTACCTTTCACATTTACTGTTTGTTCATTGTTATATTTCTTAAATTTTATCTTATTAGGCTCCTGCCTTCTACTTAGATAGTTACTAAATACAGGATTATTGTTTTCTTGTCTTATTACATCGTTATAACCTAAATTTTGAATCTGAACACACATATTGTAACGGTTTATAATTTTACAAATTGGATATTATTTAGTTATAACTCTTAAAACATTTAATATTCACTTCTAGCTTACAGTTCAGGCGTAACGAGACGTCTGCCTGTAACGCAATAGAAGTTATATCTCCGTTACATTAAAATATTTCAAATTACCAAGTTAAATCATTAAAATGAGCAGAATATTCTTGAATTAATTCTTAAGGTTTATTTATTTGAAATGCAAGGAATTGTGCGCTGGTAAAATAATGACTCTTTTAAGTTCAATGAAAGCAAATTATAAACTTTTATTTTAAGATAGACAGATAAAATAAATTAAAATCATGACACATAAATTTCTTTAACACTCAGTTACAGATTATGGAACATTTTTAATTTTACTTATAAATGTTTAAGGATAGCAATCCTTCAATTAATTAATTAATCAATGGCTGAAAATGAACATATATTCGAGTTTACTTGCCTTTTTTGTATAATCAAATTTAATAATTTAATGTGAACATATTAGCACCAAAAGATGCGTAATTATAGTTATCCTTATTAATTAAAAGGTTCAATGTTCATTATTTAGAATTCTGCTTCGAAACATTTTAAATTTTGAAATCAAGTTTTAAAAGTCTTAAATCGCCCACTTAGCTGTGTTAACTTGTCGCAACTTCCCTTCCTCCTCGTGGAAAATCTCGGTAAAGCCTGGCCTCATCTTCGTGAATAAGCATCGGGAGAAGCCCTCAAAAGTCTGCAACCCATCTTGTATCTGGTATCGTATGCCGTGTTCTATGCCATGATTGAAAGAAAATAATACTTTATATTAATTAAAATAAAAAGAAACTAAATACATCTTCTTGCTATTTGGGGACGTCCTTTCCCTGTTACATCCTGGCCAAATGAGAGAGATAAATTAGTTACGAGCAACTTTCCTACCTATCGCGCATCCGGGGCGCGCATGCCTAGCTTGATTACTTGTTTTAATTTTTTCTCGCTAGATGTCACTATCAGCCAGAGATCTCATTAAAAATATTTATCATACATAACAATTTTTTTACATAGTCATACATTATTACAATTTTGAATCTATTCTCGTTTGTTTTCTGAAATTAACTATTTTAATATGTAACACCGTCTAAAGTGTGTTACATATTTTTCCCCCCTTTTGAAAAAAAAAATTGTGTGTTTTCACATTCCCCTTTAATTATTTTTATTAAATGTAACGATTTACGAACAACTCTTAAGTTAACAATTAAATTATTTTCTTTGGGAAAACATATCATAAACCTATTTGCTTCTATTATTAAAACAAACTTAACTCGACATGAAGCATAACATAAACAATATTAATTCTTGCATTTAATCCTTTCCAAACAAAAAAATAATAAAATGTCTAAATAAACCTAATTCAATCTTCCTTTTATATTTATAAAAGATTTTATATTGACACATACTCTTTATACCATTACACAATGTTCTAGAATTGTTTAATTACTTTTATCTTTAATTTACTTTGTTTTAAAAAATGTGTCTTTTAATTTCAATTTAAATCTCATAACTTGTTACATTATTTATTAATCCTTTAATTTACATGATTAAGTTTTAAAATAATTACATACACTTATCAGTTGCTTTGAAATTTTAACTTCTTTATAAACTTTTCATTTCTCAAACTTTATAATTACATATTTACATCTCTTCAAATTTTTAAAAACTCATTACTATATCTCTTATACATTTTTACTCACAATTAAATTTGTCTTCAAATTATTTCTCATTAAAATTCTTCAAATCATTTATTTATTAAATTTTCTTCAAAATTGTCTCTTTTTGTGTCAACAAACCTAATCTACTAGCTGTATTTATCGCAGTCCACTACCTGGGATCTGCAAAACTGCTTACTCCCTGTAAGCCACAAATTACCACATTTAAACGACGCTATATATATATTTTCAAAAATTCTCTCTCTCTATTTACTACTAAGAATGTACCATTGCCTAATAACCTCTTTCTGTTATTCCTACAATACTCGTACATTTTAAAACCATTGGATTTCAAATCCCACACTTTGAATCCAAATACTTTTTTCTTAAATCAAATCCCATACTTTGATTTAAAAACCATACAGCCAGTTGTTGACTCAAAAAGGTCTTTATTCAATTCATCATTCTTAAATTTTCTTTCAAACATTACTATGACAATTTGATATTAAAATTCGTTTAAGCTCTTGCATTAATAAAATAAGAATTAAATCAAACAGAAATTAGTATTGTACTTTCACATGCAATTTTTGGTCAAGTGTTTTAGTCTCTTCGTGTAGTATTATGTATTTTGAGATTTTGTCGGGTCTATCTCGTGTATAAGTAAGATTGCATGCCATTTGGGCCCTTTGACACACAATATGCAAAGTGTCGTCATGAGTTTCTAAAATTGCATATCAAGGCACTTACCACTTCCTTGTTAATCAATTACCCTTTTAAAAATGAAAAAGGCTTTAAATTTCTTCCAACAATAACTTTTCTAAATTTTAGCTATTTTTGAAGTTATAAATTTGCTTGTAAACCTTACACAACTTATACATATATTTAATTTTATTAAACATTGTTTTAAATCCATTTACAAAAATTTCTTTTTGTTATTATAATTCATCAGTACTATTACTTTTGTTAAATTGTTTATCAGACAGTATTACTTTACTTTCAAATTATTTTAATATTAAATCATTTTGATTCTACAATTCATACAAGTTTGATAACCTCTTTTATCGTCTGATAAATTGATTTACTCCAGCGGTTCAGAAAACAAACGGAACGTTGATGGCATAGCAAAGCCAAGCAAACTCGAAATATTTAAACAGGCTCGCAGCTGTGTAAACACTGGTACTCTACAATTAGCTTTCAAGGCCATCCACAAACTTTTAAAAATCTAAACTTACTACGCACAGACATGACGAATAATTTGAACAATAAGAGTCTCTGACCTTGACTACACTACAAGTAAAAACTGGTTAAAACTGGTTTCTTCCCTAACTTTACCAAACTGCTTACACAAGCTACCTGCTACATCCTTTTACTTTCAATTTATACATTTTACAAATTTTTACACTGTGAATTTACCTTTTGAATATATTTAATGAATTCGGTTATTTTCAACCATTTTTAAATTTTCTTTCTGCCAACACACAAAATTTACATTTCAAATTTTATAGAGCAGAGTCGCGCATTTATGTAACGGAATTTTATATAATGTAACAGCAGAGTTGCGCATTTTGTGTAACGGTTTATAACTAAACAAATTGGATTTTATTTTGTTATAACTCTTAAAACATTTAATATTCACTTCTAGCTTACAGTTCAGGCGTAACGAGACGTCTGCCTGTAACGCAATAGAAGCTATAACTCCGTTACATTAAAATATTTCAAATTACCAAGTTAAATCATTAAAATTAGCAGAATATTCTTGAATTAATTCTTAAGGTTTATTTATTTGAAATGCAAGGAATTGTGCGCTGGTAAAATAATGACTCTTTTAAATTCAATGAAAGCAAATTATAAACTTTTATTTTAAGATAGACAGATAAAATAAATTAAAATCATGACACATAAATTTCTTTAACACTCAGTTACGGATTATGGAACATTTTTAATTTTACTTATAAATTTTTAAGGATAGCAATCCTTCAATTAATTAATTAATCAATGGCTGAAAATGAACATATATTCGAGTTTACTTGCCTTTTTTGTATAATCAAATTTAATAATTTAATGTGAACATATTAGCACCAAAAGATGCGTAATTATATTTATCCTTATTAATTAAAAGGTTCAATGTTCATTATTTAGAATTCTGCTTCGAAACATTTTAAATTTTGAAATCAAGTTTTAAAAGTCTTAAATCGCCCACTTAGCTGTGTTAACTTGTCGCAACTTCCCTTCCTCCTCGTGGAAAATCTCGGTAAAGCCTGGCCTCATCTTCGTGAATAAGCATCGGCAGAAGCCCTCAAAAGTCTGCAACCCATCTTGTATCTGGTATCGTATGCCGTGTTCTATGCCATGATTGAAAGAAAATAATACTTTATATTAATTAAAATAAAAAGAAACTAAATACATCTTCTTGCTATTTGGGGACGTCCTTTCCCTGTTACATCCTGGCCAAATGAGAGAGATAAATTAGTTACGAGCAACTTTCCTACCTATCGCGCATCCGGGGCGCGCATGCCTAGCTTGATTACTTGTTTTAATTTTTTCTCGCTAGATGTCACTATCAGCCAGAGATCTCATTAAAAATATTTATCATACATAACAATTTTTTTTACATAGGCATACATTATTACAATTTTGAATCTATTCTCGTTTGTTTTCTGAAATTAACTATTTTAATATGTAACACCGTCTAAAGTGTGTTACAATATTGCCCAGGTCGTTAAAATTAGCGGGATTGTTTACAAAAATTAATTTATTACGGTCTTCTGACCTAATTCCTAACTTAATAATTTCTATTATCTCATTATCTGAATAGTTACATCTTAACAATTTTCAATTATCTTTAACTCTTCTGATATACATGTTTATTAGTTCTAAATTACCTTGCGGCCTGTTTACCAAATTTCTTTTTAAATTTTCTCTGAGATTTATAGGTATAAAACTTTTTAATATATCTTCAAGAAAATCATCTAAGGAGACATTATTGTCTACAGCAAAGAGAAGTTTATCCAACAAAGGGCCTTGAACCTTTCCAATGCTTAATTCTAAAATTTTTGCATCTGGCAATTTAGTTTCTCTTTTTATTTTCAAAATTACACTCATAAATTTTAATAGGCTGTCTAATTCTAGACCATCTGACATGTCAAACATTTTTAACTACCTTTCTAAAGGATTTGGCAATTTATTGTACAGTTCAGGATTAAACACCGGCATACAATTGGTTTGACGTTTTAGTAATTGATGTTCAAAATTAGTTATTTCTAAATTTGTATTATTACCAATTAACAGTTCAGGTATTGCAATTTCCTTTGATTCCCTATCGCAAACGTTTGTTTTTGATTCAGTCTTTTCAAACACATCATTAATTAATTTATCTTCCTCTGGACTACTAGTAGATAGTTATCTTTCGGTTTCTATCCTAACTTTACTGTCTAAATCTGTTTCAGCTATTAATTTTTTTCAAATCTTTCATGTTTTTTAAGAAATCTTTTAGGTCGTCTGACATTTTACATTCTAATTCAAATTTCAACAAGCATTTACAACTTAATCTTAAATATACTAGTTTTGTTTCAGCTCTTAAAACATCAATAACTCCAGGGTCGGTTTTTAAATTATTACACATTTCTACTAAGTCCTTAAATTTATTTTCAATTAACAAAAACTCGCTAGGCACATCCATTTTACCAATTACATTATTAGGGTCCGCTTTATAACTAGAATCCTTGGCTATTTTTCTCAAGGTCTTTCTTATTTCGGATACTGTACTGTCCATTCTAACCTCTACACTTCTAATTTTTAGTTCGAAAATTAACTCATCTTTTATCAACAGATCAATATTGATTTTGAAATCGCTAGACATTTTGATAGTTTGAAATTAACCTTACTACACACTTACGAGTATTTTTAAGGAGGGCTGCACAACTTAAATAATTAACACATGAATGGCATTAATCCTTGGAATTCGTTAGCAGTAATCATTATTTAAATTTTAATTAATTTCAATTAAGCGGCAATTATCATTCACCTTTTAATTAATAAATTTTTTGAAAACAAGCATAGTTGCGCATTTGTAACGGACTAGGTTACTTAGGAAATGAAAATATAAAGTTTTAAATTACATAGTTATACAATTTATTAATCAGCGACAAATTACAAAAGAACAAAAGACAGCAATGAGTCGCGTAATTTACTTTTAATTACTGCTAATTATTCCATACATTTTAATTACTTATTAACCTTTATTATTATATTTATATCGACAAGATAGTAACTTAAGTTTTTAAATTAAATTTTTAGAAATGAATATTCGAAGGACAATTTCTACCGTTCATGTGTTAACCGTTTATCAATTAAAAATTCTTCAACTTAGTTAACATTAAAATACATTTTCTTTATTATTATCTAAAACATACCTGCTTGTGCACATTACTTATTTTAAAAACACTTTAACACATATTAAATATTGCCCATGGCTTTTGGAATCACTAAACACTTAACACATCGCTCTTGCAAATCAGCGCACTTAAACAAAAATGATATTAACTTTTATTTATTTGAAACATATGAATAATCGCTTCTGACTTCTTCTTTAGTTACGTTAATAAAATTTGGTACCGGCCTTGAAATCTTAAATTTTGAATACTGGAAGCTTACAAATGTCTAAATTATGTCCGAAAATGCCATTACGTCTGTTCTGTTCAGGAACCTCTGGATGAGTGGGCCTTCTGAAGGGGCACGCCAACGGAAATTCCCACCCTCGGTTATTATTTTGAATTTTTTGATTGGTCCGTCAGATCAGGCGATATCAGACCATGTTTACGTCACATCGGGTGATTTCAGTTTTTTCACTTAAGCTACCAACTCGTACGATATTTTACATTTTTACCCACTAGGGGCGCTACGAAACTTACCCTAGAATTACAATCGTACAAAAGAGAACAAAACTTTTCTTTTATATTCGGACGATACAATTATTAAATACAAATTAAATATATAAATGAATTTATATGGAACACCTGATTTTTAAGAGTGTTACAGTACTACGTACGTTCTTGCTCATAATAGCACTTAAATTCCGTCTAAATGAGAATCATACGCTTTAATTAATTACTTCAATAATTATCAATGGTTATAAAATCGATTTCATTATCAAATCGGAACTCATAATTTTCATATTTTTTCAAACCGACAACAAGTAAGTGTTGCTCAAGGAAATTGATTAAATATTAATTAACCTTATAGTGTACATGAGAAAATAGTGGCTAAATTTTAATATATAGGAAATAACATTTACAATACTCTTTCAATATTTAAAACTTTTTTTGAACAATATTAAATCTAATCAATAATGTTAAATTTCAGTTTGTAAATTGAATTTCCAATACTGTAAACTATAAAATATTTATTTAACATATGAACTAATACTTAACAAAATTTGTCTTGTTTCTAAAATAATAAAGATTTCGAAAATTGCTAAGCGTAAAACCTAGATTATTTACAAGTAAATAATACTAAAATATCAACAATTCGTTTCACGTTTTTTCTTAATTTGAGTCATGTTTACCAAAGTTTCATAACAGACCTTTTATTCTAATCCCTATTCATGTTAATTTAAACTATCGAGATAATTATTGAATAAATTATAGGCAGGTTGAATATCGAGTCAAAAGTTTATTTATTTAGTGCAACGTTTCGGCCACTAATTTGATGCCCTTATCAAGCCGGTAGTGTTATGAAAAAATAAAGTGTTATCATTTAGACTTGAAATGAGTAAAGTGAAGGACATAGTTGGATTAGTTGCCGAAACGTTGCACTAAATAAATACACTTTTCACTCTATATTTCATTTAATCTCATTAACTTCACTTCATTCGCCTTTCATTTAAATCTTTTCTAATTATTCTTTAGCCGCACAGATAATAACGAATATACAAGAATTTGTAATTTATTTCTAGCAATACTTCCCTTTGTTTCAACTATTCATTTTGCCCCTAACTCATATTAATTTTCTTTTTTGTGGTTAATTGCGATGAAGCCTAGAGTAGGTCAATCCAATATTCCCCCTATCGGACGTACATGGTATTAAACATTCTTTTACATGGGCAGGGCTTTCATGCATTCTCTTTTGCATGGATTCTCTCAGAGAAAATTACCCACAATACAAGTAGAGGATTATAAACTCTTTTGTGGTGAA
>JBAIZL010000002.1:296687644-296822644 GCA_036971475.1 Prosapia bicincta
CCGTGATCTCTTCCTTGCAATAAGAACTTCCTGTTAAGAAGTTCCATATGCATCTTTATTTAGACATTTTTAAAGTAACGATGTAAAAACGTTGGTGATACTTCTGGGTAATATTTGGCCGAATACTAATCTATTTAATTTTTATTTCTTTTCACATTACTTATATAGCGCACATTTTAAACCAGAAACATGTGATTTTAAATGTCGGAAACCACATTTTAAATGTCAAAAACGGGATTAGTTTATCCCTACCTAGGAACAAGGCCCGTGTCTGAGGGTTAGGCCGTAGATAAAACAATCTGAGTGTTAAAGAAGGACCGATTGCACTACCTGGACCGAACTAATCCGATGAAGTATTGACATGGCTTTTCAAAAGGTTTTACTGGTGTGTCTGGTTGGAGTTCGTCTCGTCTAAGAAAAGGGCCAGTCCATGAATTAAAGCAAGGTAGTAAGACTCTTGGATACTGGTCGAGATATCAAGTCTCCTGCAGTCTCGGAACTCACGCTAGTCACCTGAATAGTAGTCACGAATTTGAGGTTGAATTGTGGGAGTAGTAGTTTCACATAATAGACTGATGATTCCATACATATTGATAATATCCTTTGTAGTTTTGACAAGGAGAAGAGTCCTCAGGATTAGATATGTCTTGTACACACTCTTCTTTTTCCGCTATCTTTCTTTCGTCACATTTTCACAAAACACAATCCGAATGAAGGTAACCATAGGAACTGTTTAAAATTTGAAAATTATCGTTACCAAAACATCAAAACTGTATGAACTCGTAGTTTCCTAATTAAAATGGAGCTTTATTCTCACGACATAACTGTATTAAGTATCCCGTCAAGATAGATATGGTTTAGCAAACAATAACTTCGCTAATACAATAATAAATTTTATAATTTTGCCGACAGTTGATATGTTTGACTTAAACGTAATACTTTCAACAATAAAAGTAGTTTAATAGATATTGTGATAGTTTATTTATAAAAATATCAATATAAATCTAGATTGTTCAGAGCCTCGTCATTTGACAATTTTTTTAATGTAATGTTTATTCATATACATTAAACCTGGAGCACAGATAAATAATGGTTTACATATAAATAATGGTTTATATATGAAAAAAGTGTTTTTTTTCATGCAATTTAACCATTTTATTAACTGTATACTCTTCATCTATATTATACTGTGGGGTATAGAACTGCGATAATATTATAACATTATTAGTAAAAGCTTGAGTAAAACTTACAAGGAACCGTGCTTGTGAAGTGAGGTTAGGTTTCAAAGACGATAACTTATCTAAGTTAAGAAATGTATTTCAATACATAAATCGCTCGATTCATGTTTACAATGAATAACTTGGTAACATGTATGAGATGAGAGATATCTAATTTAAATACCGTTTAGAAAAATACTACCAATTTTAGTTTGCACAGTAAATTCCTTATTACTCTCTAAACAGAAAATATTTTACAATTCGATTCTGGGCTTGGGTAGAATTTAGCTGCATTGTGGTTATATGACTTTACTTATGGATAAGTGTGATGATGTGTCGTTAGAACATACTGAAGACTTCCCCGCTAATTTGATGAAATAAGAATCCACTGAATGTTTTATACAAAAATGGACCAACCATGTACATTCTGACTAAAACCTTTTGCGCAGGTGTAATACTGTTGTCAAGGTTTAATTTGTGTAGGCGTTAGTGAGTTTATAAAGTCCACAAAGGGTACTCGGGTTTTATTTTATGTTTTTCAAATGGTTTAGTTGTAAGTATCCTGACGTAAAATTGTTTTTAATAAATATCTCTCACTCACACACACACATGCGCGTGCACACACACACACACACACACACACACACACACACACACACTTTCTCTCTCTCTAAGCTGTATGTAAACAACAATATATTGAACAAACGAAAAATAAACTCTAATTATAATAACCTGATTTACACCATTGTTTTAATGAAGTGTGCAACGACCATAGTTGCAAGAAATATGGTAATTGTAAAGATGAGAAAATCTATGTTAAGTAAATTTGATAAAATATTAGTTTAACTAAATAGATTACAGCATATAATATTAAATAATAATGAAGTCAAAGTAAAAAGGAATTCATATTTAGACCAAACAAATAGATTAATAGGTCGAAATGATATCATATAGCCTAGTTTAGTCCTTAGAACTAGCCTTGTTCACGAGAACGCGAGTTTTATATTAAACATAGTCTCAGAGCAGACCCGAAGACAAAATATTTGAAAAGTTCATCCTCGATAGAAACTTGTAAAATTTTGGCAAGATGACTGACTGAAGCGTGAGGGGAAGACCAGGACATTAGGATGAAGGAAATTAATCTGAACAAATATAAAAGTGAAAATTGAACGAGGAAAAACAGAAAAATTAATAAACCAACTTCACAAAAACGACTGTTAAAAAAAAGTACATAGTTAAAATTCTGCACAAACAGCTATAGTCGTTGTCATACTAACGTAGATATTATTGGTCTAATAAGAAGTAAAAGAAGTAGCAAAGGTTGCAAGTGAGGCAGGGAGCGTCGTTTGAATTACTCTTTCCAAAGAACACCAACTTAGGCGCACGTGTTGTAAACTGTAAGAATTCAAACTTCTTAAAATGAAAAACAGTTTTATCAGTTGTGTGAGGTGTAGATTGGGGGGTGCCAGGAACCAATACAAAAGGTAACCAATGCCGCAACCAAGATATCAGAATCGGTATGTTTAAAGAAATTAGACATTGACAGCATCCTACCATTAATTCATTCTTTTATTAAAAATGTATTAGGGTATTTATTAACATAATGTAAATTTGCCAAATCAATTGGTAATTCAATTTAACTCTATAAAGAGCTCAAAATTAACCATCAATTAAGTAAAGATTAAAATTTAAACAATAAACACAATTTGATAATTGATTAGAAAATATTGATGAAGTATAAACAAATATACAAACAATATTTATCTAAATTCAAATAAAATCAATTTAAATAATTAAATAGAAAAGTTGTATAATAATAATAAAAGAAAGTCCTTTATAGTAGTTAAGTAAAGAATTTGTAAATATAATTAAAAAAATATTATTTTCCAATTAGTATGATATTTGTTTGAGTTAACTTTAACTAGTGCAGAATCCAAAAAAAGACTTCAAGCCAGGTTGTCTCTTAAAGGATACATAGCCCCGATAATAGCCTAAAAAGCTTAACGGGGGCTAATTGCTTTTTATAAATTCAGGAGTTTTTTCACCAGAGAGGTCTATCTCGCAGAATAGAAGTCTTGTAATAAAATGCGACTTCAAGAGATAGATCATTACTTTCTTACGGACTAGGTAAGTGGTTCAAATCAGGGAAAGGAAAGAAAAAATTGAAGTGAGGTTAAGTGAGATAAAAATAAAAATTAATAAACTTGAAGGTAATTATAATTTATAAAGTGAGACAGTAAAGAAAGTACGTATAAAGTGATACTAACCTCACAAAGTACCTCGATAAACCTATCTATACAATAACGCAACATTCTCTATAAGTTACACTCATATGCAAAATATTAAAATAAAAATAAATTTACTTTACTATTTAAAATCCTTTCAGACATTCAATTCAGGTTTTAAAGAACATTTAAAAGTTAATCTTTTCACATTTAAATTTCCCTTCTAGACCATAATACGAGATTTTCACTCCGTTCAGAGCTTTAAGTATCGCAGCAGGCAAACTGAATGATGAAAAATGTTTCCTGTTGGAGGAAATTAAAGTAGAAAAAGCTTGAACGCATGTTAGGTGGGGCGTGGATGTCGTCTGTTGTAGGTTGCTTTACATTTACAGAGGGCGCATAATCAAGCAGTTGCGAAATGTTTGCGGAAATGTTTCATAAAATATTACTTGAATATTGTACACTCTCCGTCTTTCCTCGTTTAGTCCCGTAAATCACACTGTTACAATACATTATGATTTCAACCCCGTACAGCACACTATTCCTAAACCTTTTATAATTTATGATTACATTTTCTTTATTAATAACCGGATGAATAAAGTAATATAATGTTAGAACCTGGTAATTTTGTTTAGTTAAAATATAAAATTATTATATTTTAAAAAGAAGGGCATGCGTATACTTAAAATAGTAAATTTGTAAAAAGTGAGTAGAAGAAATAAATACCGATAGAAAATGCTGTTTTCTATGTACTTGATTGTATAGTACAAACATAATTATTGTAAAAAAAACTTAAAAACAAAGTTTAAAGAGCAATACATGTAATCTATATTATTGTAAATGAAAATATTTATAGGAAATCACTATATTATATTTCTTTTAATTATTTAGATAATCATTGTATATAACTTGACGATTAAACTTGAAGAGATAAAAATGAGGAAAATTAAATAGACTACTTGGGAAAGCACTTTAGTCACCTAAATATCTTGGGTTCGGCCCTCGGTAATGGCAAATTATTTTTTGTTTACCCCAGATTCATTTATTTAAATAAAGTGAGTACCTAGAGCAATAGTGAACGTTTGCATTATTATACTGACCAAATTTCTTTCTTTCGTGAATAGTTAGCTGTTCAGTGCTTATGCCATATAAATATCTACAATTTCAGTAAAGATGTGTAGAAATACATTTACAAATATATTACAAATATATTTATATAGAACTGCACACCCAGCTGACACACACACCTACACACAAATACATACGTTTCTCACGTTGAAACAAGTTTTATGTATTTTTCGTAATCAATAAAAATGAGTATTTTCTATGTTAATGGTATATATATATATAAAGTATTCTCTTTGAAAAAAATAATATTTGTGTTGAAAATAAATTTTTTTTTGAAATTATAAATATAAATGTTAATTATTATTTTCAATTAATACAAAGTATTCTTATACTTGATACAAGTTGTTTTATATTGATACATATGTTTTAATTAAATATATTTCCAAGGAAACGTTATTATTAAAATAATGAACACGTAAATATTCAGAAATATTTCAGTATCAGATTTAGAATAGGCCTTCCTTTCAGGTCAATGAACTCATTGACATGTTTTGAGGTTTTTAGACACTCTTAGCTCTTAGTGTCATACAAATTAGTCACCTCCAGTTTTTCAGTTTCAATTACTATCTTTCACACTTGCGAATTTTACACAAAACACGGGTAAGGAAGGCGTATAATTAATTAATGTGGAGATAAACGTAATAGAAATAACCTAACACAACTAAAACCCTGGTAAATATTTTACAACTTGCCTATAACAGCACTAACTTATATTTGTTGAGGACGGCCGTTACGGGAGATGTGCCCCATTGTCAAATTACCCGTAACTAATCTTAAGGTTTTCAAAATTTGGGGGCTGGTATGTTATGGGGGGGGTATATTTGGTGAGTATTAGGAGTTATGATGTCAAAAAGTGTGTGTGGGTTATAATGTAGTGTATAATGTGGCAACTAATACTTACATAATGATAACTTAATTATAATTTCCGCAATTAAAATTTAAAACACAAAGTTTTAAAAACAGATAATACATACACAATACTCAAATAAGGTAAAATTAAATGAATACAAGTTTATCTTTAAAATAAATAATTTTAAGAAACTATTTCGTGTCAATTTTTTTAAATCAAATTTTAACGATGTACCAAAGTCATTATCAAGCTTTATTTTTCCTATGGGCAAAAACAATAGTTTTTTTTGAACATATCCTACGTTATATTTATACCATTCATCCTACTTCTGACGTTGCTCAATACTGTAGCTCCTTGTTTAGAAATTCCTGCACGTAGATCTACCAATAATCCCCTTCTCGCTTGTCACAAAATGTTGTTCTTGAATGTTTCTCACGAACTTCCATATAGCATTACCCGGTAAAAGCCTACAATGATAACTCAAATGAATATGCCAACTTGGCCACATAGCCTTTAGGGTGTAGGTCAAATTGTCATGTATATTTCTCTAAATAACCTCCCAATTAATACCACGAGGACCTGACCTTTGTGGCGATCAGACCGACGGGGAATATGTTTACGTTTTTATATCCCGTTTGCACCTAATGTGAAGGTTCAACACTTTTACAGACAAATTACTTGAAAGTAAATTCCATTTTTTATTTTCAACCCTTAGACTGTGCTGTGAAAAACTAGAACGTAAGTTATAAAACAAAGAGTTGTTATATTTCTTAGTAGATGCTTTAAATGCTCAATAACCTATTCAGGTAACATGTAAAATAAGTATTTCATATACTCTGTTTCAAGAAAGAATGTCGATTCGATGATATAATATTTATAAAAATATTTTCCAAAACGTATTTTCACTATTAGTAAGTGAGATATACTTTACGAAATTTTAAGTCTATAAATGAACTCATAAAAACGACATTTCCAAAATCATCAAGGAAAAGCTCCCTTCTAAAATCTCTTGGTATTGCATTTTATACACAAATATATTCATACATTAATTAAACTAAACAGGATGTTATATATACTCTTAATTTTGCCATAATTTTGCTGTGAAAGCATTGACTGACAGAATAAAATAAGGTTTTTAAAATGTCTTATTTTACAGTAATAAGAAACCATAATCAAAAATAACTTGAATGCGTATTGTCAGCAAGAGTAAGGGAGAATACATTTTTTAACTAAATAATTGACCGTCAAAATTGACCTGCAGAGTGTTTAAAACATGGCTTGTCGAGATCCCAAGCACATTTAACACATAGATTCACTGAACATTATTACTTTGCAAAACATTTTGTAGAATAGTAAAACCTCCTAAGCAAACGTTTTTCAAAGAACATAAAACGTTAAAATATCAGCTTTACAACCGTGTATGTTTTGTTGCATTCACAAACTATCGAATTATTTATCAGTATTTCCAAATGAGTAATTTTAAATGAGGACTTCCTACACGAATGAGTCGTAACCAAATAAATGGTGAATTATATACTAATGTTTCCAATATAATAAAAAACTGTTGTTAGTCAAATTAAATAATAGGCATTTATTGTTTTTATTATTTTCCCTGTTAGACAAGTACACATTTATATTTCACGCACCGTTCTCCAGTTCCTCTATAACAGACAGTAATGTAATTCTAGAGGAACATCTCACATGCATTATAATACAACGGCTCAACATTGTAAAAAGTGGATGGTACAAAAACATTGGCTTATTTAGGGTTAGTGGCTATCATGTGCGATAAAAGCTTTTCTGTGTTCAGACGGTCCATGCATTAGAAACATATAAGACTCAGATAATTCAATTCTAAAACTGTTCCCTTTTTTCTTTATTTGTAGTTATTGTCAGCAAGTGGGTATTTCCGTAAGCTTGTTCCTATCACCTTTTGTCATTCTTCTGACACATTTTGTCGATTTAGGTACCATGTTTCAAGCTAAGTAAGGTTAATAATATAAATTCATATCTCAAGAAAAAACCGCCAAGATTATATCTTGACAGCATACAATGATTTTGTTAAACATACGTTATGTAACCTAATTGAAGTCCACGAGCCTAAAATTAAACGAAGAACCATAAATTTGATCCCTATTTATGTTATATTCCTATTTAAAAGGCTAAATTATATGGTTTAACGCGTAAGTAACACCTTTGATCATGTATTTTAGCGCAGATGTTTTTTTATTCATTTATAATTTAGGAATATTTTTAATAACGTTTTAATCAGGCATTATTTAAAAATTCTTGTCCATTTATAAATACTTCATGTATTAACATTTAGTATTATACTTTAGGTTATGTATTTTGGTCATTTTCAATAGTTTTTCATTTATTTAGGTTTTATTTATATATTTAATAATTCTGTATTAGATTGTTTTATTTTGCCCTAATTTTGTGTTATAGCTAGTATAATGTTATTTAAATTGTGCAGTTTAAGGTACCTGTTCTTGTTTAATTTTTTTTTCTCAAAAATAGCTATTCTTGAGAAAGTTTGAGCAAGTATATAATATTTGCTCTGAAAAATTTATTGTTCTGTTTGGTTTGGTTAGGTTTTATTCATTCCCCCTTAGTAGTAAACAAACCTAGCAAGAAATAATTGGTTTCCAACAACATTATACTTACACAATTTTTTAATAATATAATTTATAATAGTTTTATTGAAACTAAATATATTTTGGTTGTTTGCCTATCAATATGGTTACTTGGTAACCGAAATGGACATCAGGGTAAAATAAAAATATTTCTGACTACAGGTTTTTGTGTATTATTTATTATAATAATGTTGTCAAATTGGCACATCAGAATATAACTCTTCGAAAAAGTAGCATTTTTAAATAGCTGACATTTATTAGCACTTCGTAACAAAGACAATAATACATTTCCAGTACAAGAAAAAAAATTAAAATGTTTCCCTTCCAATATTTTATCTAGGAGTTTTCCTAGGTGCCACAAACTCGTTACTGAATTATCTACGCAGTGACAATGTGATACTGTAGTAAAAGCTTGTCTGTAGCGCCTTTTTAATAGAACATTTGATCTCTTTATATAACTAAATCCCATTGAGTCGTAGATAGTTTAATGGGACCCTCATCTGATTCAAAATTGATCACTGTGACAAGAAGAAATATAATCTCCTAAGCATGTAATTTGGTTGTTCCTTTTTGCAAGCTGTGTTAGTAATTCGTCACCACATGACGCCATTCTTTTGCTGTGCATTGGGGTAGTAGTGCATGACTGTCCAAATGACCTGTACAAAAAGTTGAAAGACATGAACTTTCTACTTGAACCTGATTATTAACGTATAAATCCCTCTGTTTCTCTTTCATAGATCTGTGTAATTAATACCAGGGAAAAGCCCTTAGTTATTGAAATTTTAAAAATGTTATAAAATGACTATGTGATTTATATACCTAGTAGTGCATAGGTATATATATATATATATAAAGAACAAAAGTCAAAATACAAATACAAGAATTATATTTGAATTTACAATAGAATTGTAAATTCAAATATAATTCTTGTATTTGTATTTTGACTTTTGTTCTTTATTAATACACAAGAAAACATATTGCGATATATATATATATATATATATATATATATATTTATATATGTGTGTGTGTGTGTGTGTGTGTCTGTGTGTACATGTATATACATATACATATATATATATATATATATATATATATATATATATATATATATATATATATATATATATATATATATCTTATATATATATATATATATATATATATATATATATATATATTTTATATAAAAAAGATAACATATAAAATACCAATGAAATTTATGTAGTTGTGATTTTCCAATGACAAAGGTTTATAGCTGTAAACCTCATTCTGAAGAATAATTTCTTAAGTACGTATTAAATAAAAAAATAAATAATAAAAAACAAATCTGTGAAATACGTTACTTTTTATGCAATTATGATTGGAATACTATTATTTGCTGCAAGGATTTGATATTAGTGCATAAATCAGGGAGAAGCGAGGTTTCTCCTTGCGACCTCAAATTCAGTTCGTTTTCTCAAATCGTTGTAGAGTGAGTACTTCCAGTCATTCGCTATTTTGCAATTCGGATGAATTACGATGCTTTTCATTTTTTTTAATTTCGACCACTCCTCGAAGTTCAAAGAAGCGATAAAGGACTTTTCCCCATTTAAGCCAATCTACGGCAGTATAATATGGTAAATCAGTTTCTCCAATCTATCCGGTGAGCTAGCGGAATTCTCTGTGATTCAGCCGATCTGATGAAATTAACAATTGATGTGACTCGATTTAGAACTTCAAGCAAATCCCCACATTTTCTGCCTATAGACCAACTGATGAATGATAGAATATAAGACTAACGGTGTTAACCCACCATAATTCTCTAAAGCCTTTACAAAAGAGCAATTATTCATTTACATTTATCACAGCATTTTTTGATTCCTATAGTTTCAAAAAATTTCAAGTTTTTGCAAAAAACTATTATTAATGCCATTTTCAACTCCCTTAAAAATATCTTCTCCTGTATTTTAACCGTGAATACCAAGAAGTTCCCCATACACTTTATAGCTTTTATCTACTCCTCGAATAAAAATGAAAGTAGTTGAGCTGTATCTGACACTCCATTGACTCATCCAAGGACAGAGAAAACCACTCTAAATCTCCATTTTTATAGGATAGTTGAGTTCATATATTTTCATGAGATACCCTCTGAACCACCATGTTTACAAACAAACTGTCATATTTAAATAAATTAAAGTTTTCGGGGTGCCTTTCTTCGGATTCCGCTATTACAGTTACGCATTCATTGATCATTTCTCAATCAGAGAATGGTTTTCATGTTTTATTATTTCAAGAGCCACGTGGAGGTACGAGTTGCGGGCTCTTCTTAAGTACAGAGTTTCGTAAAAGTGGATTGCTGCCATTTCGATTCGTGCCTTAAAACGTCAAACTTTTCTTTCCGCATAAACGTCTAGTATATTTTGAGTAATTTTATAAATGTTTCATTTCAAATTTTCATTTATTATTACATTCCTACTGTTATAATTTCATTGCAAATCAAACATACTTACTGGACAAATCCCACTGATCATGAATATTCTGCATTCACTGCCTATTATTCACTTCTTTTCTATACTTGTAAAACACACAAAACAACAACCAAGCAAATCAAACATACTTACTGGACAAATACCACTGATCTTGAATATTCTGCATTCACTGCCTATTATTCACTTCTTTTCTATATTTGTAAATCACACAAAACAACAACCAAGCAAATCAAACATACTTACTGGACAAATCCCACTGATCTTGAATATTCTGCATTCACAGCCTATTATTCACTTCTTTTCTATACTTGTAAAACATACAAAACAACAACCAAGCCAATCAAACATACTTACTGGACAAATCAAACTGATCTTGAATATTCTGCATTCACTGCCTATTATTCACTTCTTTTCTATACTTATAATCACACAAAACAACAACCAAGCAAATCAAACATACTTACTGGACAAATCCCACTGATCTTGAATATTCTGCATTCACTGCCAATTATTCACTTCTTTTCTATACTTGTAAATCACACAAAACAACAACCAAGCAAATAAAACATACTTACTGGACAAATCCCACTGATCTTTGAATATTCTGCATTCACTGCCTATTACTCACTTCTTTTCTATACTTGTAAATCACACAAAACAACAACCAAGCAAATCAAACATACTTACTGGACAAATCCCACTGATCTTTGAATATTCTGCATTCACTGCCTATTACTCACTTCTTTTTTGTACTTGTAAATCACACAAAACAACAACCAAGCAAATCAAACATACTTACTGGCCAAATCCCACTGATCTTGAATATTCTGCATTCACTGCCTATTATTCACTTCTTTTCTATACTTGTAAAACACACAAAACAACAACCAAGCAAATCAAACATACTTACTGGACAAATCCCACTGATCTTGAATATTCTGCATTCACTGCCTATTATTCACTTCTTTTCTATACTTGTAAATTACACAAAACAACAACCAAGCAAATCAAACATACTTACTGGACAAATCCCACTGATCTTTGAATATTCTGCATTCACTGCCTATTACTCACTTCTTTTCTATACTTGTAAATCACACAAAACAACAACCAAGCAAATCAAACATACTTACTGGACAAATCCCACTGATCTTTGAATATTCTGCATTCACTGCCTATTACTCACTTCTTTTCTATACTTGTAAATCACACAAAACAACAACCAAGCAAATAAAACATACTTACTGGACAAATCCCACTGATCTTGAATATTCTGCATTCACTGCCTATTATTCACTTCTTTTCTATACTTGTAAATCACACAAAACAACAACCAAGCAAATCAAAATACTGTTTTGAATATATATTTTACCGAGACACAAATATGTTTAAAATAACTACATACTTGTTATCTTTTTTCGCGTGTTCTTGGTGGAATAAGTCGCGTCAGTCAATCAGTCAGTCAGAAAAAGGGGTTTTGGTTGCCGCCGACGTTCTGCAGCGTCTGTCAAGCGCCACTGGCTGCAGGAATGATTTTGTGATCAGGGTTCTCGGTAGAGGGCTGGATAGAAATGAATCGCGGTGGAGCTGCTAGTGTCTGTCATCTAGAAGTGAGTGGAATACACAAGAACGTCCAACCATTTTCAAGGCAATTTGAGAGCGATGGATTGAAAGGATACACTACGTATTTCCGCGTGTAACTATCAGATGTCTTCAAGTGTCGTGGTTGTAACAATACAGTACAACACAACAGTGGTTGAACTAGCGTATGTAGCAAGCGTAGGCTCGCTCATTGCGCGACTAGTCTAGATCTAGAAATTATAGATACTGGAAGGAAAGTTAAAACTGTTTTGGGCTTTGGAACTCACTGAAGTAATCAATGTGGCTCACAGGCTGAAAAGCTTGGATACTCTTGTTTCCAAAAATATTTGAAACAATACAGAGATTTTTCCTCTATAATTTTTCTTCCAGTACTATTTTCAAATACTGCTTTTTGTTAAAGTAACAATAAAATTTTTAAACTATAAAAAAAATGTTAACATAAACCAACAGATTATGCGAGTATACGTAAATGAGACAACAATGTAAGTAAACCCTTCTACAAATTAGAATGGTAACACAGTTAGGAACATATTACAGGCATAAAACACACATCAAAATTCAAAACACCTACGTACTCACTCACACACGTAATATTTTTTTTTTCTTGATAATTACTCGCTGGGTATAAATGACTAATATTAAACACTATTTTTACTTTCCAAAGCTGATTAAATAGTCATGCATTTTTAAAAACGTATGCTGATGATACTTATTACTCTCCATAAAAAGAACTTATATTTTATGTAAAGGGAACTTCAATTGAAAAATTTAAATGAGGCCCTTGCCTAATACTAGAGTGTATCCTAGGAAAACATTATCAATAATTTCTTTGAAACTCTTATACTATTTAAGAGTCCTTAAAAATATTTCATAAAAGTATTTCTCTTTTTAAGATAAGCCAAGCTACAAAACGATATGGACTAATTAAAACATATTCATCAACTCCAAGTTCCTTACATGCATAGCTCCGGATAATTTCGTAATTTAGAAATAAATTGCTAAACAACATTTATAATAATTTCGTTCTCTATGAACCCATGTTAAACCTAAACTACAGACTGTGTGCTGTAACCCGCGCTATGGTAATGTGTTCCTTGTGCCCGGAGCTTAAAACCCCGCATGGAGACAAATTAATATTGGGTAAACCAAGTAATACCCACCTGACAGCAGCTTAAAGGCTGCTTAAAGTTTATTTATGGACTTCAAGCATAAATATATAGCCTGAAATTAAATATTGCAAAGAATATTTATGCTTATTGTCTAGTGCTTAAGAAATTTTTCTCTCCGTTTATATATAAGTTACTTTCAATATATATGAAATGTATTTTAAACAGATTGTATAGCATCATTAATTCTTATGTTTTAATACTACATGATCGTATTTTGAATCCCATAATGGTTAAGAAAATCTCCAAATAAATTTCTGTTCGAGGCTGCTATTAGGTTTTTATTTTATGAAAATCTTTTGAGCTCAAGTTTTTGGAAAACACTTTAAAAATTTTGAACGAGCAAATTAACACAACGTTATAATTATTTTTCCTGATAAAATCATTTAGTAGACAAATTACGATTTATTCCTTTTTACTGCTACATATTTAATATTAATTCAAAGCCACTTAACCCTCTTACGAATATTCACAAAGTTGTATTTACTATGTAAAACCCGTTTATATATTTACCTCATAATGTCACCATTTATTATAAAGCTCATATACTATTAGGCGACCCCTTATAAATTGCGCAAACGGTACTTTAAAGTGTTTAACAGATCTACGAATCGTTTTCTTCTATTACTTCATGCTCTCCTTATTTTTAACTTGTTCAAATTTGCAATTTATATTAATATACTTTGTATCCATCCAACTAAATTTAATATTTTTTCAAACTTGTAGTGGAAGCCACTTGATGTTAATCAGATTTTAAAATGTTAATGTAATAATTAAACTTAATGAATTATTTTAATTTTATGTGGGAGAAAAACTTTTCACAAATGGGGCAAGTTATCTAATATACTTATTTCGTCCTATTTAGGTTAAAATAAGTGTTTTCATATTCAGCTGATTTTACGTTATAATTTTATTATATGGTACAAACGCTGTTTAAACGCAAAGGTTATGTTACTTCATTTATATTAATAGTAATTATTTAATAAACATAATGTAAATAAAATTTCTTCCTTGACTTGAGTAGGTATTGACATTAACAAACTTTTGTTTATATTACTTGTTCCAAATATATTTTCTTCGGCAGCTTTTAACACAGATATACAAGTTTATCGCGTAACACTCTGCTTTGGTAACGAGAAGTTCAATGCGAATGGTTGATAGCGGAGCCTCAGGGGACCGTTTCGAAAATTTTATCGTATTAAACAACCGTCTGTTGATAAAACGATTGCACGCTTTCCTCCAAAATCGATCACTGCCGATAATATAGGTAAGATATTCTCCTTTTCTACAAGTGCTACAAGACTGGTGTAGAAATTCTGGTAAAACGGTTCAACCAATTCAGTATGGTTTCAGTTGCTCTCAGAGTTTTTGCCTGACATTAAATGATTTGAGCTTTTAAATTTAAACTTTTTTATTCAATATATTGCTTATGTTAATATACATACATGTATTTTGTTGTTGATTGTAGGTTTTTAATCTCCTAATCATCTTAGAGCACCCTGTATTATCGGATCGCATCGTTATTTTCAGCTTGGTTACAAGTGGATAATGGTTTTCAACCAGTCAGAGATACTGATATATCGTTAATGTAACCCCTGTCCATATCATATCACTGTTTTCTTAAGAGAGTCATATATATGTATACATATATATATATATATATATATATATATATATATATATATATATATATATACAGCCTGCTAACAATACGGAGACCATACATTGGTCATTTTGCATTCAAACTGGCAGCCGGGTACTTGTGGCAGCCGTATCCATGATAATGTAACACCCTTTGACAATAATCGAAATAAAAATGATGTCAATAAGTGTAAAAAGAAGTGTTTTATTGGAGTTATACTGTATTTCGAAGTTCTATGGTCGTTCTAAATTTTTTTAAAATAATTTGTAATAACCAAACTGTACTCGTATTGATAGCAGAGTGAACGGGATTTGTATATCACAAGTTTGTAACATTTCCGCCAGGGGCAGCATGGTCGCTTCATGTATATAAATTTACTGTATATTTCAACCATTCCCTAACATTATGGCAGCCACAAACTTGGCAACATTGCTGGCATCCACATAGATATCAATCGTACTACGTAATGTATATATTTGAATTGGACGAAGAATCGCTGGAAAGTGACCACTCGGGGGTTTTTGAGTATGCTGAATTCAATGCCGTCATCAAAAGTCTCCGGGGATGTACTGGTGAGGCTAAACCCATGTACCAAAGGGGTTGAATTAGGGTAAAAATGTCAGATGTCTAAGTATCGCGGGATATTGACCGTTCGGGGGATTTTTAAGGATGCTAAATTCAATGGCGTCATCTAGAGTCACCGGGGATGAACCGGATGTAACTCTACGTAAGTACCAAAGGGATGATTTGGGGTAAAAAAGTCAAAAGTCATAAAATAACTAGAAAATAACCACTCGGGGGTTTTTGGTAAGGCGGAATTCAATGTCGTCACCGAAAGTCGCCGGGGATGCACTGATGTGTTTCTACGCGAGTACCAAAGGGGTGAATTGGGGTGAAAAAGTCAAAAGTTAAAAAATCTCTGAAACATAACCACTCGGGGGTTTTTGAGGATGCTGAATTGAATTCCGCCATCGAAAGACACCGGGGATGGATAGATGATACTCTACGTGAGTTCTAAGGGGATGATTTGGGGTAGAAATGTCAAAAGTCAAAAAATTACTAGGAAATAACAACTCGGGGAATTTTGATGAGGCGGATTTCAATGCCGTCACCGAATGTCACCAGGAATGCATTGGTGTGGTTCCATGAGAGTACCAAATGGGTGAATTGGGGTGAGAATGTCAGATGTCAAAAAATCGCTGAAAAATATCCGCTCGGGGGTTTTCGAGGATGCTGAATTCAATGCCGTCATCGGAAGTCTCCGGGGATGTACTTGTGAGGCTAAACCCATGTACCAAAGAGGTTGAATTAGGGTAAAAATGTCAGATGCCTAAAAATCGCGGGATAGTTACCGTTCGGGGGTTTTGGGGATGCTAAATTCAATTGCGTTATCTAGAGTCACCGGGGATGGACAGGATGTGACTCTACGTAAGTACCAAAGGGATGATTTGGGGTAAAAAAGTCAAAAGTCAAAAAATAAGTAGAAAATATTCACTCGGGTGTTTTTGGTAAGGCGAAATTTAATGTTGTCACCGAAAGTCGCCGGGGATACACTGATGTGGTTCCACGCGAGTACCAAAGGGGTGAATTGAGGTGAAAAAGTCAAAAGTCCAAACATCGCTGGAACATAACCACTCGGGGGTTTTTGAGGATGCTGAATTCAATTCCGCCATCGAAAGTCACCGGGGATGGACAGATGATACTCTACGTGAGTGCCAAAGGGATGATTTGGGGTAGAAATGTCTAAAGTCAAAAAAATTACTAGAAAATAACAACTCGGGGAAATATGATAAGGCGGAATTCAATGCCGTCACCGGCTATGCATTGGTGTGGTTCTACGCGAGTACCAAAGATGTGAATTGGGGTGAAAATGTCACAAGCCAAAAAATCCCAGGAAAATATCCGCTCGGAGTTTTTTGAGGATGCTGAATTCAATGCCGTCATCGAAAGTCTCCGGGGATGTACTGGTGAGGCTAAACCCATGCACCAAAGGGGTTGAATTAGGGTCAAAATGTCAGGTGCCTAAGAATCGCGGGGAAAAGCCGTTCGGGGGTTTCTGAGGATGCTAAATTCAATGACGTCATCTAGACGGGCGTGCTGAACTCAATGGCGTCCTCGAAAGTCACCGGGGATAGACGTATGTGAATCTACGTGAGTGCCAAAGGGATGTTTTGGGGTAAAAATGTCAAAAGTCAAAAATTTACTTGAAGTTTACTACTCGGGGGTTTTTGAGAAGGCTGAATTGAATGACGTCGCCGGATATGTACTGCGATGGTTCTACACAAGAACCAAAGGGATAATTTGGGGTGAAATTTTCAGATAAATAACTGCCTTAGGGCTTTTGAGGATGCTGAATTCAATACCGTCATCGAAAGACACCAGGGCTGGACGGGTGTGGGCTCTACGGGAGTAGCAAAGGGAGAATTGGGGTAAAAAGATCAGAGGCTAAGAGATCGTTATAAAATGATCACTCGGGGTTTTTAATAATGCTGAGTCTAATCCTAGCACCGAAGTTGGCCATGCACAAACCGGGAAGGGACTGCGGGTGTCGCTGTGGGTGATTTGAGGTAAAACTTGTCAGAATCTAAAATATTGCCCAAAAATGCGCATTCGAAGATTTTCGAAGGTCCTAGTCCCTTCTCATCAAAATTCGTCGGGGATGTACATGCCAAATTCGTCAGGAATCACCAAGGGGTGATTTGGGGTATATATCCCATTGACAATAAATCGCCCGAAATTGGCATGTTTCAAACTATGCAACATTACCTACAGAAAGAGTCGGGTTCGCGACCTTGTCTTGGACAGAAGGTATGCTACAACTATTTACAGAAATGTTTGTGATATGAAAACATAAACAGGCGGCACTCCGATAGCAGTTCTAGCACGTTTGTTTACGTCATGTCTGTCAAACTAATCTTTATAATTTGAAGCAGTGTTTCAATGCAGCCTGTCCATGTGCTTTAAGAATTTTAAAGACTGTATGCTTGAAAGATTCAACTTAAAAAGTTAACCGTTTGTCTCAAATTGATAATTTTATAAAAATTAAATTTTTTATTTAATTTTTTTTTAAATGTATTTTGTCTACCTAATTGTCCTATATTTGTCCTAATTGTCGACCTATATTTTCTTTCCAATTTTACTTAGTCTATTTAGATATCTAATTCGGGTAATTAATTTTCATCTCTTTTTGTGTTATTTTCTTTTGTTCTTTTAAAAAGGATGGTATCGTTAGCGGGGGCAGCGGAATGACTTTTCAACCATCCGTAAATAAAAAAAATTCTACTATAACCGTAAATTTAAAAAAAATATAAATAAGTAGACCTTATATTTGTTCAACCTTCATACAACTTAGAATAAACGACAAAGAGAATTTGTTGACCCACATCATTTCATCGACTTATCTTTATCAGCTTATATATCCAGAAAACCTATTATGCCAATAACTACAAATTCCAAGCTAAACCTTTAACTACCGTCATCGTGCCTGATCATCAGCATTAACCGAAGAAGACAGTAATTCAGGTGCTGTATCTAATGACCAACTTTTAGAAGGCATCAAAGAGAATAGGGGAATTGTGCAACAGAGTGAAGAAGTAATTGAGCAAAAGGTCAGGGTTCTTCTAAAAGAAGGATGGTTGATCTGAAATTCGGTATCATGAGCGAAAGTACTCCTCTTCGGTACTTTTTCGATCATGATACCGACTCTCAACGAAGTGCATCAGACGATGAAAATGATTTCAAAAAACTGCAACCTCCAGAAATTTACAAATTTTTCTATTTGTATAGATAAATTGTTTTAAGCAATGTAGAATTTGTCCAGCAACAAAAAATAGAAAGACTAGTTACACTTTGTAAGATGTCTTTGTACAGCCAATATGTCTAGAATGTTCTGAGCCGCTGTGTAAATACTGCTGTCAAAATTGAGTTATTATTTCTAATGCCAGTTTCCATAAATAAAGCTTATAATGTGTCAAATGATATCTTGTATATAAAGTTAAGTGTGTACAATCAGTGAACAAGAAATAATTAGTGTATGTTAATTATCGTGCGATTATAAGTCTTTTTAACTAAACTGCGCTAAAATCTGTAGGTTTTATTTACTACAGTTTTCAATTAGTAAATATTATATAACTGATCTCATAAAACTACGTTTTATCAGAATATTCAAAAACAATTTCTATAAAGTAAATGAAAGATAAATTGTTAAACCACACAATAAATCACACTTAGACATTTCGTGCCTGTGAGCTACAACGGCAGAAGTATTGTGACAGAAATTGCAGGAGGGTAGTTGAAATAGTAGTTAATAAATACTGAATCATCCATCGTTAATCTCTGTATTGTATACAAGAACCTAAATGACATCTGTGCGAGTGTTGTCAGTTTATATTAGGATATCAGGCTGTCTGGTGTAAACAAACATAGGTCCAAGCCAAACAAAGATAAAGGCTCGCACTCCACAAGTACTCTCGTGGACGAAGGCCCGAAAAACTGACTTTCTGCATTCTAACTTTTCCACCCCTTTCTCTCATTTACATACGGTGTAAACGTAAATGTATGGTATTCTCCCAACGTCAAAATGGTCGTATAAAGACGGAAACATTTGTTTATATCCTCGACTTTAACCGCTGGTAGTCTATGTTTTATTTTATTAATAAGTTTTTTGAATACATTGGTATTAACATTTAGTGAATATATATGGCGTAGGCCATATTAAGTGTTACATCTGTTAATACATGTGTTGCAGACTAGTGTTAACATGTTTGCAATGTTACCAAATTGTAACAATATACAGCAAATAGTCACTTTTAGATTATTAAAATCGGATAGAGATGCTACGACAATTAATTTGAAAAGCAAGTTAAGTTAAAAAATAAATACTTAATCGATCCTATAGTATCTAAGAGCCCCAAGGGAAAGGTTTGAGATGCATTGACCGGAACATTAAGATAAGTTTGGTGTGCCATCAAGTAAACAAACACGTCAGAATGGCTTTTGGAGTGTCGGCTGTTTATGTTTACATATTACAATTGTGTCTGTAAATACTTAGCATAGTTCTCTCCAAGATAAGGTCGCGAATCCACAGCTGTATGTCCTTTCCAGCGAAACAACAGTTATGTTCAAAGGAATTGACAGATGTAATATAAGGGGAGTGGTACAGTCTCAAAAACTACCGAGTGTCAATTTTTATGAGATTTTTTTTATATTATTATTTTATATTTATATGCTAATAAGTTCATAAAATAATTCCGTTCTTGACGATAACACTTGCGTGTTTGCAAACACAAATACCAGTAACCCCATAATTGTTTATAAAGGTTTACGAAAGCATGCTAAAATAGCATGTTTACAAATTCCTGAAGTACTTACATCGAGGACTCTAATGAAACACTTGGCAACAATATCTCAACTCTTCCAAATGAATGACCAAGGTATTAAAGGACTTGCGTTATTTATAGGCCATACAACATAATTTTTATCAATAGTAACATTATATATTTTTTTCATCCAAAATATTTAAAAATAGTTTGAAAAATATAAATAGTGTAACAAAGATAGAACACGTGGATATTTACACACATTCTATGACCATAAGAGCAAAACATTTTAAGTACTTATTTAAGGATACATGTATCATAGGTGTTATTATGTCAATTAAACTAGAGAGCAGTTCTAGTCCCAAGAGTAACATTAATGTCTATGAGATATTCACTCACTTTAGAGTTGCATGAAAAACTGTTTCAAGTACGGTGATCATTGGTACGGAAACAAATACAGTAGTGCATGGATAATTCGAGGTAAATGGGACCGAGACACCGTCGGATTACCGAAAACTTGGATTACACGGAAATAGCTTCCTGTACACTAGAAAAAAACAGGAGTTCTAATGAACCCTAATACTATAATTAAGAATGCACAAAATAAGTAGCTTTATTGATTACAGTACATACATAAATTAATGTTGCTTGGCTCTTCAAGACTACTGTACTGATTCTTGCTTGCGGGGATACCATATGATATAAATACCATACTATGTGTCGGCAATTATAGCTAAAAAAAGCCGATGCCCGTTGTAATCTTTATCAGTACACCCAATGTTTTGATCGTAGATGGTCTTTTTGTTCGCCTACCATAAAAATAAAACGAGATTATCAGTAAATCTGAAGTATAGTGAAAAATTACCGTGATCATCGGTAGTAAATATTTATGATTATCAACGTCTAAAGATTGACTACAAAACGTTTTATAAGCTCTTGGTTAGGGTTGCTTAACTGAAGTAATTTTCTATCAACGAAAAATAGAGAATATTCAAATTGAAATATTATGTTTTTAATTAGGAGTTATTTATTAACTGGTATTGCTAGTGGTAGGATTCGTAAAATATATAAACAAAAGAGACAGTTTTGAGAAGTGATTGAGTATTAGCAGACTTTGTCTTGAGATCAGACACAGCCGAACTAACTAAAATCATTCTGATACTAACTATAAAAATGTATGTAACATGTCGACCGAAGAACGGAGAGATTTTTTAAAGTGAAAAAAAATCTACAAAACACTCATTATCTTTTACGTCTTGTTTTTTTAACAAGAAATACCATCATAGTGACTAACTTCATTATGTTACTCTGCATAACGCTATTTTACAGCTAGTTTTTGAAGACTGGTTCCTCAGCTATATTCGTCAAAATATTTGTAAATTTTTTCACCATAATAATAATAAATCAAATTGTAGATACCAGGAGGGATACGGTTAAAGATAGAATTAAAGAAGAAGATTAAAATATACTTAAAACTTATCGGATATATTTTCAGGTGCATTCAACCTGTCTTGATGAAAGTAACATCACAATCAAGGTGAAATGTCATCCTTTAGGAACATATCTAAGGGAGGAATTAAATAAATTTTTTAACCTGGCAACAACGATTACCAGGAAAATTTAATGAATGTAGTTAAAGAGGAACTTTTAGAAAAAATAGGTCTTTACTCAAACACAATTGTACCTATAATAACTTATGACAAATCAAATATGGTGGATAAATAAAATAGATGTATTACATTGCTTACCGAAATCGTTTTTCACCCTGATGCCTAGCTACAATGCAATATACATTGGGAAGAACTATATCCTTACATAATATTATATTCTTTAGAGATCTAGAAGTAAAGAAGTATATTTACCATTGCCTAAACCGCTTGAACTGCACTCTAGTTTTATTGGCACAAAACCACCTATGATACATGAATCCTTGAAATGTTTTGCCCTTATCTTGGTGAAATGTTTATACTGATTGGTATTGGCACTAAAATGTCATATCTTCGTGAAAATTTTACTCCTTGTTAGAATACTATATGCACCCTTTTAAAGCATATGCTCACAGAAAAATAAAAGTTTTTTTGTTACATTTGGTAAGTACAGAAATACTATTATTTCAATGTTTAATTTTTTTATCCGAAAATGGTAATTTGTGCTCGTTTGAACCTATAAAATATAGATGTGTTCTATGGGCCTACGTGAACAAGAAATTAACATTAGATGGGATTCGACCAAATAAAAGCCTTCTTTTATTTACAATGTACAATATAGGTAGATTTTTCTGGTTACCTACCTGAGGTAAAGGTGATACAATATTTGTTGTTTTTCTACTATAGGCCTAACTTTAAAAACTTACTGTAAATAAACTTTATGCCAACCCTTTACTTATCCTTTATCATTTTTTTACAAGCAGTAAAAACTTATTGAAATTTTCATTTTTTTAATACACTGAAGAAGAAATGTTGAAGAAAATTCGATGTATTAGTCTAAAAATTCTGCAAAATCGTTCTTAAACTGCAAAAACTCTTAAAAGATTGTAACACGAAAGAAATAGAATTTAAAAATTGTGGCAGAAAGCTCATGAGATAAAATAAATTAAATGAGAATAAATGTATTTTCGTAAAGTAAGGATATAGGAGAAGTTAGTGTACTAACTCTAAGACTGATAATTAAATGAGAAATTCAGAAGAAAAAAGCCTTTATCCCTTATCCCGTGCAGAGCACGCCTGGAAATCTAGATTGAATATTGTTAAAGATGAAACCGTTCATTTAGTTGCAGATCTATTGAGGGTTTTGAAAACATGTAATCAATCCAGAGGATCAATAGATACCGGTCTACACCTAACCTGCTGATTCACAATACAATCGTCTACATGCACTCCCGTATTTTTGTTACTATGACACTATGTCTACTGACAGAACTAGAGAACTATTCCTAAAATTTGACAGAGTACTGAACACCTTCAATGGGGCGGGGAAATTTTAAAATAGCAACCTAGCGGCGGTGGATTTATTAATTTTAATTTTTTCCAATGACCTGGAAGAAACTGACACGAGGAACGCGACCCGTAAGGCATAGATTTAGCAAGTGTTTCCCTTTTTTCCCAAACATACGTCAAAGAGAGTAATACCTTTTATAAGACAGTGCCGTGTGTACTAACCTAAATAAAGAAATGACTTAAATTAAGGGTTTAAATTTATTAGTGGACATTTGTTTTTATTAAAAACAATAAATTTGTTATGTTTAATTTCGTTAATTCATATTAAAAATAACAACAAATAATAGAATTGTAACAATAAATGTGACAATTTCTAAGACAACTATGTACTATTGTAGCCGAAACGAAACTGATTGTAAAGAGACGTCCCGTGTGGTTGTATGTTAAAAGTAGATGGATAAATGGCGGTATAAATTTCAAATTGTAACATGTGACCAATTAGCGCCTGGGATCGAACCCGTCATAAACGTGTTTGTATAATGTTTATTTTCGATCTCTGAAAGGATGACCACATCATTCAGTATTATCAGTTTTAATCTTGTGACAGGAACCATGATAGCTACTTCATGATAGTATCTGTTTACTTCAGCTAGTTCATTCCACCCAAAAAATAAAAATACCAAAGTAAAATCTTATTTAGTTGAATCTTTCACTTTGCAAGTCATAATATTCTACCTTTATTTTACCTTCTGAATTTTTTACCCTAATTCCCCAGTTTCTACTAGCATAGAGCATGACCCGTGCATCCCCATTGACGTTCGATAACTGTAAAAGACAACAACATTAAAAACACCCGAGAGATCATTTTTTCTTGTTATTTTGCCTTCTGCCAATGTTACCCCAAATCATACTTTTTCTAGTCCCGTAAGGCACACCTTTGTATCCCCGTTTAATATTGAAGACGGTATTGGACTAAGCACCTTCCAAAACACTACGATTGATCATTTTCTAGCTTTGTTTTGTTTTCTCACAATTATACTCCATTTCATCATTTGCTACTCCCATAGAGGATCACCAGTGCAACACCATTGACGTTTGATAACGGTACAAGACACAGCACACTCCAAAACCTCCCGAGTGATCATTTTAAATTTTTTTTTGCCTTCTGAAAATTTTACCCCAATTTACCAATTTTTACTACTCTCGTAGAGCAACAACCAAGCATTCCCGTTTAATATTGTAGGCGGTATTGGACTCAGCAAACTCCAAAGCACTACGTTTGATAATTTTCTACTTTTTTTTGCTTTCTCACAATTATACCCCAATTCATCATTTGCTACTTCCATAGAGGGTCACCCGTGTATCCCCATTGACGTTCGATAATGGTGAAAGACTCAGCACCATTAAAACCCACCCAAATGATCATTTTCAATTGTTTTTTTTACCTTCTGACAATTGTACCCCAAGTCACCTCTTTTCTACTCCCGTGGAGCCACATCCGTGCATTCCCAATTAATATGGAAGACAGTATTGGACTCAGCTACCTCCAAAACACTATGAAGCTTTGTTTTGCCTTCTCACATTTATACTCCAATTCATCATTTGCTACTCCCATAGAGGATCACCCGTATATCCCCATTGACGTTCGATAACAGTACAAGACACAGCACACTCCAAAACCTCCCGAGTGATCATTTTATATATTTTTTTGCCTTCTGAAAATTTTACCCCAATTTACCAGTTGTTACTACTCTCGTAGAGCAACAACCGAGCATTCCCGTTTAATATTGTAGGCGGTATTGGACTCAGCAAACTCCAAAACACAACGATTGATCGTATTCTAGCTTTGTTTTGCCTTCTCATATTTATACTCCAATTCATCATTTGCTACTCCCATAGAGGATCACCCGTATATCCCCATTGACGTTCGATAACAGCACAAGACACAGCACACTCCAAAACCTCCCGAGTGATCATTTTATATATTTTTTTGCCTTCTGAAACTTTTACCCCAATTTACCAATTTTCTACTCTCGTAGAGCAACAACCGAGCATCCCCGTTTAATATTGTAGGCGGTATTGGACTCAGCAAACTCCAAAGCACTACGTTTGATAATTTTCTACTTTTTTTTGCTTTCTCACAATTATACCCCAATTCATCATTTGCTACTCCCATAGAGGATCACCAGTGCATCTCCATTGACGTTTGATAACGGTACAAGACACAGCACACTCCAAAACCTCCCGAGTGATCATTTTATATATTTCTTTTGCCTTCTGAAAATTTTACCCCAATTTACCAATTTTTACTACTCTCGTAGAGCAACAACCGAGCATCCCCGTTTAATATCGTAGGCGGTATTGGACTCAGCAAACTCCAAAGCACTGCGTTTGATAATTTTCTACTTTTTTGTTTTTGCTTTCTCACAATTATACCCCAATTAATCTTTTGCTACTCCCATAGAGGATCACCAGTGCATCTCCTTTGACGTTCGATAACGGTACAAGACACAGCACACTCCAAAACCTCCCGAGTGATCATTTAAAAATTTTTTTTGCCTTCTGACAATTTTACCCCAATTTACCACTTTTTACTACTCTCGTAGAGCAACAACCGAGCATCCCCGTTTAATATTGTAGGCGGTATTGGACTCAGCAAACTCCAAAGCACTACGTTTGATAATTTTCTACTTTTTTTTGCTTTCTCAAAATTATACCCCCATTCATCATTTGCTACTCCCATAGATGGTCACCCGTGTATCGCCATTGACGTTCGATAACGGAGAAAGACTCAGCACCATTAGAACCCACCCGAATGATCATTTTCAATTGTTTTTTTGCCTTCTGACAATTGTACCCTAATTCACCCCTTTCTTCTCCCGTAGAGCCACATCCGTGCATTCCCAATTAATATGGAAGACAGTATTGGACTCAGCTACCTCCAAAACACTACGATTGATCATATTCTAGCTTTGTTTTGCCTTCTCATATTTATACTCCAATTCATCATTTGCTACTCCCATAGAGGATCACCTATTTATCCCCATCCGGGGATAGAGCCCCACCCGTTCATCCCCGTTTAATTATGATCACAGTAGTGGACTCAGCATTCTTAAAAACACCCCAATTTATTATTTCCTAGCTTTTTTTGGGTTCTGATATTTTACTCTATTTATTGTACCCTTTAGCTACTCCTGTAGAGGCACACACTTGTATCCCCGTCAGCTTTCGATAGTTGTACACGTTTATGAAAACTAACAACCAGGACTTATGTTAGTTGAGTAAATAATTGGCCAGCTGAAATGAAGGAGGGACATACTAATGTTTATATTTTTACCGTGATTACACACACGTGTCTTAGAGTCTAAACATTTGACTAGCCAGATAGTCGCACCATAGTGGCAACACTGTTGGTTCTCGTATCGTTAGTAGCGTGGGAATAATATACACACCGGCTGCCATATTGTTATTAGACTGAATGAAAATATACACTGGCTGCCATATTGATGCCTAAATGAAATGCTGCCGTATTGATAGTACTTCAGTCAATTTTGTATTTTTAAGATTTTATTGAATTAAAGTACATGGAGTAGTATCATGTTTATTAGAAATAAATTATACACCACGAAAAACATATATACTCCACTCTTTCAAGTGGCTGCCATATGGTTGCAAAATGAAATGCTGCCATATTGATAGCGGGATGTATATATATATATATAGCCTATATCCGGCCAGTACGGTACGAAAGATTTTCAAAATTTTCATTCAACACTAAATAAAGTATGTAAAGGATGGGCAGCAAAGTAAATAAGTATATACACAAAAATATATAATTGTTAAATATATACACAATTTTTTATACAGGGGAGAAACAATTAATTACTTTTCTACATGATTATTTAAAGATATTATCTCTATATTGAAGTCCTGAACGACTGATTAACGTTGAGCTGAAACGAATGACGATACAGACTTTAAATGTAGAGGGACCCTTTGTTGTACTAGGTAGGTCCGCACTAAGTGAGAAGTTAGCAATATAATAATTTTAATGCGTTGAAATCACAAAATGTTGGTTAGAGATCTAACGTAAGAAAAAGACAGAGTTGACAATCTGCCTGTTTATATTATATGAGCCGTTTATCCGACCGAAATGGGACTTTGAAAATTTATCATACAAACTATCTTGAAGGTACTGGCATATTTGTAGTCCAATTAAATGTGCTAAATTCGATATTTTTTAATGGAAAAAAATTAAAAATGCGATCCCCTAATTTTCTGATTGAGCATTTAGTCTCTTATATTAAAATTAGGAGATACGAATATAGATACAATTATTAATCAATAGATGGCGGTAATCACTCTATGACGTACAGTTTATTTCAAAATAAGATATCATACAAAAATTTCATGTGTTTAAATTTGTTTGCATAGCAGCGTTAGTTTAACTCATAGGTTATATTATTTTGTTTGCTCTACAATATTAAGTAAAATGCTATTGGATTGAAATCTTGATAAATTATTTTAAAATAGTAAATATGGATTATTATATCATTGTGTGTGTTAAGGTGCTATTAGAATCCAATGGATGTAGAATTTAACTAAATTGTTTTGTTTTGAGAGAGGTGGCAATTAGTTTACTATTTACGCTTAAGTCCTAGAAATACCGATTTAAATTGATTTAGTAATTATGATATCATTTTTATTGGGTGGTGGCTATGGTTGTTTTTCAGTACCCATAAGTACATGGTTAGATATGATCTAAAACAAATTGAATATTGTTGTACATTACAAAAAACAACAATTTTTTTTTTCATTTTACTTCTTTTCTGTTCGAAGTGAACAACGTCAGGTTTTAAATCCTAAATTAGATTTAGCAAAATTAACACAACATTCATTGATTGTTAGGCAAACATCAAATAGCTAGAATTTATTTTAGAGAAAACTGTTTCTCACATGGACAACTTTATGTTGCATTTTGTATATTAAGCTCTTCCAGTAGTTTAGTAACGCTTGCTCCAGATTGAAGAGCCACCAATGTTGTATATAAAAAGGTTTTTACAAAGTCAAAGTATCACGAAAGTTTGAAATAAAATCTACTACAAGTTTAGTAGATCTTTTCATCAATTTTGTTATTATCTTCATGAGTACTTCAATAATAATGTTTAAAATATTACTTTCATTTAAGACTTATTCTCTTATATTTGAACCTTGTTTCAGATGGATCAATATGTATTTCAAATATTAAAAAAATTAATTAATTTCATATGAAAAAGATTAGTTAAATAATACCTTATTTATTGATTTTTGTGAACAGATTTGATTAAAGAAATTTCAAAACCAATTACTGTTTTATTATTTCACTGACTCAATCAACAATAAATGCTCCTAGTTTTATAAAAATATATGCATTTAATACTGTCAAATATCATTATGATATAATATAATATAATATTTCAGTTACCTTGTAGCCTAACTGAAATGTGCATAAAGTGATTAATTAAAGTTATCTTGTGGTTATTGGGTTTATTATTTAAAGTATTATATCATTATGATGTTTATATAAAATGTAACAACTTTAAAATTGTTCAGTAAAGAACCTGATATGGGCACTAGTACAATATATAAGTTTCTAAAACCTTAAGGCAAACACATTTTTCATGTTTATGATAGTGTTAAATATATTTTTATTAGAACGACTAGATTTACAAAAACGTATTTTCAATATTACATAATTGGTTTCACGTTTTTGAGGATACTGTTGACATTTTAAGTCAGTATTGAATTAATATGTTTTAATATTTTTTAAAAATATTATGGTATGGAATGTAAACTGATGTGGGTATAAATTTTAATTTATTTTATTCTATTTTTTTACATACGTGTTGCTTATATTAATGTATTAGTTGTGAAGAGATTGAATGCCTAAATGTTTTTATAAAAATATTGTTCACCCTGTTTTGCATCTAAGTAATATATCAATTATTAACTATATTACTATTTCAATTTTTTTCGTAAATTTCAATCAGTGTTTTAATTTAACTTATATTTCAAAAATAGTTTTCTAGAGACGCATATTTTGCTAACCTTGGGTATTTAGGTAATAAAAGCAAAATTGAGGAGAATATGTTGACGATGTAAATATTAGATATGTGTCGGTATTTTGTAAAAGCTATAAATATATCGAGTTTTCCCAATAATGGAAGCTGTTATAATTTCCAAAGAGATGTTACAGAAATGTTTCGATACAACGCACTCCAGAAGATATTTTTATTGGGAAATTATTATAAACCAACTCATTCACGAATATAATATGAAAAGATAAATCAAGTGTCTGCTACATATTTTTCACCAAAATTATCTAACCTATAAGAGAGAAAATAACAGTATATGTTTCACTGGAAATAATTTATATAACGACAATATCTAAATATTTATTTTACATATCACACACTATTGAGTCTTAATTTTTAGATACAAAGCTAGATCATTCAAATTACTTTATTAAAATGGCTAAGAATAACAAAATCTCTTTTCAGCTATAAATCGTTTATGGGAGTATATTATTTGGGTGAAATGTTTCCATTTTTTTTACTTAGATAATCCAACATCTTCGTAAACTTGAGGTCAATAAACGTTATTTTAGAATAGAATCATCTATCTAGCATCATTTCCTTCTCACAGAATCTACTCACGGTAGGGGAGAGTACACGCTTGGATTGTAACCGGTTTATCATAAGCTTAATAACGAACGAAACCTAACTTGCACATTACAGTGAATAATTCCTTTAAAATTCCATTTCCCTAACATTTTAAAGTGTTCACTTTTTAGCTAGGTATATGAATAATACTGTGTTACAATTATATTAATTCCTTTTTTAGTTCCTTTTTGTTCAAGTTTTGTTTGAATTTGAAAATATTCTTCTCCTCCCCTAATTTTGTATTATATTGTTGTGTTGTGTTAAGTTAGTGTTGTGTAAATGGATGAATAGTATGAGAAAATTATCATGATTTAAATGATTATTTTGCCAATGGTAAATATTTTTTTGTATCAAACCTATAGAAACAATTATGTAATAGCTCAACATTTGTTGTTATATTTGGGTATTTCATGATGTGTAGACAATAAAGTTTTCAACATAACCTAATAAATTTGGCTTTAATTTTTTTTATTTTTAGAACTTCATAATTTTGACAAATGTTTTATTATAGATTTTTGATACTATTAAACACAAATTAGAGTGTTATTTTATGGCATGAAAGAAATATTAGACACATATCTGCATTTTATAAACGTTCTAAATTAACCAAATTTTCAACATTAGATGTCATTAAAATTTATAACGGGATACATCAGGCAGGTTTCTAGTCAATGTTAGTGCTGGTAATTTATTCCCACAGGAGAGACATGGTGAATTTTCATTTTAAAACCATAATAGATTAACAATTTTATACCGACAACTTGAAGAAATACTTTAATTATATACTGTGAGGTTTTAGACAAAGATTTAGTTTCTTACATACTTTAAGCGGTATAGGATGGTAAGCTAAAATGTCTTATTTTAAATAATAGAAATAAAAACTGATGAAAAAGCAATACTCTAACACGGCACTTGAAACGCATTTTTATTTAAACCTCTAAATGTTTTAATGAGATCGGTAGAACTTTATATCCGGGCCTGACTGTAATACACATTACAAAATTGGGTTTTCAAGGAAGTTATTATATTTTTAGTTCTTTAGGATTACTACTAAATGAATAACTAATCTTTAACGAAATACATACAATTATTTATGAATACTTTAACTAAATTAAATATTTTAATATTTAAAAATTAGAACAATTTTTACAATAGCTGCAATTAAATAATCGGTCGGATTTTCAGTAAATAAATTTTAAATATGGGGACTTTCGTAAACAGTTTTCTCTCGCAGGTCCTATGATTTTAGCCAGATCGTTAGCTATTTTCACGCTGAAGGCTTTGGATAAAATGTGATCAACGTGCACCAGCTTTTAAAAGCGATGTCTTGTATTCTTTAAAATCCCGGAACATGGGAAGATATTTTTTAGCTGCAAAAGCTTCGGGGTGATTGGACGTAATAAAGAATATGTTACATAAAAAAGACAATATTTTTCGGATGTTCAAATATTTCACTACTAAATTGATTGCTTTTACAATGTTAACATAATTACAACACAATATACGGTTTTATTTAACTTATTATTTCACAATGTTTAAACTATAAAATAGAACTTCATTTGTATAGGCCTACTACTTAAGACTTGCCTTAATAAAGTAAAGATCTTTCAAAAATTCGAACTGGAAGGAATGGAGAATCTTAGATATTCCTTAAGAATAATAGTCTATTGATGATCGTATACACCACACACTTTTCCTGAATTTTCTTTAAAGATATTTATAAAAAACCAAATGTGAAAAAAATTAAATAATACTTTTAATTAAATAAAAACTACGTTTATATTTTAAAAGTAAAACTTTGGTTATATTTCCTAATAGTTTTTGCATAGTTTTCTATAAACATAGATAAAACCAAATCCATACTAAAAGGTTGACTGAACAACTACATTTATAATAACCGATTTCTAAAATATATATATTTAAGTCTTTAGGATTTAGAGATTTAATATAAAGTAAAATAACGATTTTAAATTCTTTTACAAATTAAACAATCTAAAAGTAGTTATGGTAAAGAATTTATTTAACTGCTTTAATTTTAGGTTTCGCTTTATATTATAAAGTCATCGCTGAAATTATTATTAGAATAAGTTACCGCTTACACAAGACAACATCTAATCATAGTATTTGTCGCTATTTTTTAAAATTACCTAATTAAATCCTTTTTTCTCCTACTTTCAAGGATTCAATAATCAATCTTTTCTCTGCAGACACTGAAACGGTCAGAATGGCCGTTCAAATTAAGATATTGATAATTTCAAAATTTTTAATAACAAATTTAATAATTAAATAATTAGGTTTTAATGTATTGTATAATGAAACGTTGTAAAGAGTGAAGAAGCCAGTAAAACCTTGAATAATTATTATTAAGACAAATTAAAAATTAAAATTAGAAATTATTAAACTAAATCAATTACAAATTGTCTATTATTTGCTGAACGAGTGATAAACTTTGAAAATTAGTTTTGATTAAAATATTTCAATATATATAAATTCAAAAGCTTTTAAATAAATAATTTCTGTGGTAGTAGAATTAGTAATACTTTTGGTTTGAATAATACAATATGTAAATTTGCAATATGTAAATTTGGAATTTTGTAATAATTGATATAAAATTAGCCAACTTCCCTGAGATAAATATCAAGGTAATTTTAGTTTATTTAAGGACAATTTAATTTATGTTTTGTTAGCAGAAAGGAATTTCATAATATATAAAAATGTTATTTGGCATGTTAGTTTTAAAAGCAATATTCTGAAGCCAACAAACAGCTACAAAGAACAATACATTTCAGTTAAAAAGACATTAACCAATAGATGTAGCTAAGGACTTTTAGATATTATTATTTGAGAGAATATACCTAATTTATTTCAGTTATAAATTTTAAAAAAAACTTCCTTTATTATTAAATTCAGTTTGCCAACAACAGTCAAAAGAGTAATTTTATTGAATTAATCCTGTGTACCAAAATAATAAATTTAATTATTTCCCAACTAGTAAATTATAATAGTAAATTATTAAAATCAATATAATTAATAAAATCCAGTCTACTACAGTCAGTCATATTTATTTAATAAAAAGTAGCCATGAATCACATAGCTAGAAATCAATGTGCAACCTAAAGGTAATCGAGTAACCCATCCAGAGAAATTAATTAAATTAAATTATAAATTATGAGCTAGCTTAAGGATAGTTGGTTTTGTTTTTAAAGCCCTGGAGTTGATACTGGCAGGTTTTATCGTATGAGACACAGGAGCGCTTTTAGGTGGATATGGTAAGACTATATCTTGCACGGACCTCACTAAAGCAGCAGCATGGTGGAGAGATGTCTTCAAAGCATGGTAAGGCTAATTTATGATAATTTTTATGTGTTTGCATGACATATAATTAGACCAGATCATTGACCTTACCATGACTTTAAATACACTTTATAGACATTATTCCTAGGGTGTACATATTAGGTGGGATTTTAGACACGTGCTCATTTAGCCAGGGGGTAGGCAATTTTCGACAGGTAGCAGGTTGAGGTTGTGTGAGGGGGGGAGGGTATCGTTGCAACACACACACACACACACACACACACACACACACACACACACACATACATACACACACACACACACACACACATACAAACACACACACACACACACACACACACACACACACACACACACACACACATACACACACACACACACACACACACACACACACACACACACACACACTGAAACGGTCTGAATCACCGTTCAAATTAAGAAATTGATAATTTCAAAAATTTTAATAACAAATTTAATAATTTAAGAATAAGGTTTAAATTTATAGTATAATGAAACTTTGTAAAGAGTGAAGAAGTCAGTAAAATCTTAAATAAGTTTTATTAAGACAAATTAAAATAAAATAAAACTGTAATAATTAACTAAATTTGACAATCGGGAGTGCAGTGAAAATTTTCTAAGTGCCAAAAAATGCTAACTTAAGAGCTAAGCCACGTAAGTAGATGGCAAAACCACAGTTTCGCCACAAAAACAGGTGGTTTTGATGGAAAATACGTTACTTTTCCGTTAAAAACGGTTAGGTGGGGTATGAGGGGTTGGTTTCAGCGATTATTGGAGGGTGACGTGTATGGTACGAGGTCTGGAATGTGCGCGGTTGTGCGCGGTTGTGCGTGGGTGTATGTGGCAGGTGTTTTTTTTAGAAATACGTTAATTTTCCGTTAAAGACCGTTAGGTGAGGTAGTATGGGTTGGTTGGTGATATGGGTGTTGGCTGTTGTGTGATGTAATTAGAAGCATGTTCGGACATGTTGGGGGGTAATGTAAAAACCGTTGTTTACCTAGAGAATGTGTGTATTATATTCTGTACCCAGTTCTTTGCTGGCCTATATTTTTACTATAGCGTCGCGTGTGTACGGTTGAAATCCGTTACGAGGTGATGGGATTATTTTCGCTATAAGTGTGTCAGTCGCAAAGACTGAACGGTGACTTCTCTGTTTGTTCTCCAGATCTTTACTGGTTAAAAAATGTAAAAGCATGTTAATTTATTGATATAGGTTCCTCGCTCGTGAGCTAATGTGTTTACACATCGTTGTGCTAGCGATTGTTTGTTGTAACAGGTATTTGGCCTGAATAAATTGTTTTTAAAAACCTACCTCTGTTTCGAGTTATAATCATGTTCGGACCATTGAAAAGTGTTTTTAAGACTTTACCTGCGCGCTTGTACGTGCGAGTGCTCACGATTGTGTGACGTAATTAAAAGAGTAGCGTATATAAACTGCAATAGCTATCAAAAAAGTAACATTTGCCGTTCAGATTGACTAGCGATGGACATCGTACAAATGGGGAAAAGCAAGGCATTCGTTCCCGTTGACAGTTTCAGGGAGAAGGCTTTAGTTACTAGGAAGACCTCATTGGCAGCAGATATACTTCGTGCAGAATGTAAAATCTGTCTATCAGAAGAAGTTCAAGTGGTTTATTTACCCTGCAGACACGTTATTGCTTGTTTGCTTTGCGGATTAGCCTGCAAAACTTGCGGAATTTGCAGAGAAACTGTTGACTCTATTATGAGAATTTATCTTTCCTAACATTTGTAATAATTTTTTGTTTAACAACAATATTTCTTTTTAATAGTATAATTATTGTAACTTATTATTTAAAAAATATATATTATGTCTTGTAGAAAAAAAAAAAAAAATGTAATTTTGTGTTTGCTTTGACCAAGCTTAAGTCATTTTACACCTTTGCTCAACTAAAAATCCTCTATTTTATTAATATTCAAACATCAAACAATACACACACACACACACACACACACACAAGTGTTGGGCATAGTTGATATCCACGACATACTTGTGTGTGTGTTTGTTTTGAAATACAATGCAATTACGTTAGGATTAATAAAACTCACACTGACAGGTGTTAAGACAGGTGTTGTGGGGGACGGGTAAAACTAGGTTTGATGAACTCATAGGGGGGCAGGTGTTGCACTGCATGTAGGTATTAGCTCTATATATAAACGAGCGAAACGTTTAGAGACTGTTCACTTCTATGCATGACTTTATAGAGTGAATACTATGTTCTTGTTAGCTTTTAAGATATTTCAATGTTTTAATATATTTTTTATTCCCTTGTATTTTATATAGGTTAATTTGGTTTTATGCTTTGTAAAGAAGGTATGCACCCAGAGATAACGGTTTTTTGCGGTTCAAAATAAGTAACCATGCTTGAAACCCAAAAAATCTGCGACAATATCGCCAGTTGTATATTGTTCGCATATCTTGGTCATATCTTATTTCCAAAGCATATAATTTGAGATAACATCTCTGTATTGTGAGTTTTTGTTAGCTTGTGACTTTATAGAGTGAATACTATGTTCTTGTTAGCTTTTAAGATATTTCAATGTTTTAATATATTTTTTATTCCCTTGTATTTTATATAGGTTACTTTGGTTTTATGCTTTGTAAAGAAGGTATGCACCCAGAGATAACGGTTTTTTGCGGTTCAAAATAAGTAACCATGCTTGAAACCCAAAAATCTGCGACAATATCGCCAGTTGTATATTGTTCGCATATCTTGGTCATATCTTATTTCCAAAGCATATAATTTGAGATAACATCTCTGTATTGAGAGTTTTTGTTAGCTTGTTAAGAAATACAATTATAATATATGTTTATTCCTTGTTGTACTTTATATAGCTCACTTTGGTTTACATTATATTATTTAATTTTTTTGTGCATGTTAGACTAAATGTTTAGATGTATTTTGTGGTTGCATGTTAAATTTTATTTTTATAATTATAGCATAAACACAGCATGTTTTTCAGGTTAAAATAATTATATATGTATTTCTTCCAGGTTTATATAAATAATACCAATATTTATTCTTGTTTCAGCAGTTTTTTCAGGTTAAAATAATTATATCTTTATTTATTTCAGGTTTTATATAAATAATACCAATATTTATTCTTGTTTATTTTTCAGGTATTATAAACAATATTACTCCTACTTTCATGTTTACCTCAGGAATCTTGATTGTTTCTGATTTTGATCAATCCCCCCCCCTAATGTGATTTTTATTGGGTATCTTTTAATTACTTCAAGCCCATGTCTGGAGTATATTACACATAAGCACGTGCTATATATGTAGTTGGAACAGAATGGGGTATCTCATGAGGTGAAAATCAATTTCGTAAAATTATTGTTGATTTAGTCTTGTGGAATACATAAATTGTTATTCAAAATACCGAAAATCACATATTTGGGGGGGGAATTTAATAACATTTTTTTATTGTTTACTTTTCAGGTAAAATAATATATGTTTCTTACTTCCAGGTTTACATCATTAATATCCCTAATACTCCTTCCTCTTTCACGCACGCTAAGGCTATCTCCGGATAGTTTGTCTGGGGGCAACCCGGGCAAAGCGTGTTCTCCTGGACATCATTGTTTCTGTTCACTGGGAGCTTGATATCCAACCCCCCACCCCACCCACCTTTTTTGTCTTTTCCCCGAGGTGAGTAAACGTAGCGGATGATTGGCGAGATGAATTTCGCGTCATTCGTTGCGTCACCCGGCTTCCAATAGTCATACAGCAAGAACGAATTCAGCGTATGTCTATTATTCATTTACACCCCAATCCCTCTAGGTTGCCGTTGGTCTATTCGGCTGGTGACGTGAAGAATTGCGTTCCAGTCTAGTAGAGCGCCTAGGGATCCCTTTGTGCAGAGTGTTACAAGGAGGATATTCAGTACATTCTGCTTAGAGTCACTCCTTCCTATTCTTTCCCATAGTTTTAAGGAAAAAAAATTTTTAATATTCAAACGACCTTGACCCAGTTTTTAGCTGGAAGAAAATGCTTCACACATTTTCCAAAGCTTGTATTAAAGTTATAATACGTTCTGTTACCTCCTACACCGAAAGAAAATAATAATAAGTTCAATTCCCCCCGCAGAGTTACTTCAATTTGTGATTTGGAACACTTCAATTCCTTCCACCTCCCCCCGATATCTTCTTTACTCAACTATTCTACTATGTTAAACCTCACCTACCTCTTCACATCCAAAACGTCATTCTCCCCCTCCCTTCCTAGTGATACAGTATAACCCCTCCTTCGTTTTAAATCGTATAAATAGCATAGACTCGCGATAACATCATCATTTTGCTTCTCAATGTTATAGCTGAAGAATGGATCCAACCGTCAGGATTTCTACAGCTCCTCTAAAAATGTCCACCATACATAGGAGAACTGAAACCGCAAGCACTTCAAATACCGCAGCCTATCATTTCAACAACCTGGTTAAGGACCTACTGCTAACAGATAGTCCTGTTAAAAATTGTAAAAACACATCCTCGACTATTTCTCCGAAACCTACTGCAGCCAAAAAACTTGAGTTTTTACCTACTCTACCCTCCAATTCCCAAAAGCAATTCCGACTTTGTACATACAGATTTTCGAAAGGGATAAAGAGAAACGGAATATGCAACGCTCGTATTGCAGGTGATGGTGTTATACTGTGCAGCCGTCATCGCGAGCGTAATACAACAGGCCTGAAAGAAACAAAATCTTCCACAAATAAGTCTTCAAAAAATATTTTGCCGAAAATAAAAATATCCAGACTCAAAACTAACACCAAATATCGACTTCTATCATACTTGAACGATGATGAGGCCATCGTGGGAACTACAAAAGGTGCCTTCATCATACATTTCCCTTTTAAGAAGTTTAAAAAACAACCTCTTAAAGACGGATGGTATCTTGAAGTAAAGTTTGCAGATCACAACTCCAAAAAGAAGCTTCTACATTGGGTTAAAAAATAATACGATTCATCTTCTCAGCAACTGTTTCCTCATACACACCCTCCTTTCCTACCTTTGCTTTCCTTTCCAAGAATAGAGCAGCTGATGGGTTCGCCCATCAGCTGCTTTATTCTCTTTATTATAAACGACCTTGACACATATTTACCAAGGCTACTACACAAGAGCAGCATGTATAGAACACAAGCTTTTTATCTATCTATGCAACTTCATATTATATTATAAACTCACTATCTGAATTCTCAGTATTATTTTGTTTACAGGTGTGGGAATATGTCTGAGGAAAACCTTCTCAATGAAATAACCTCGCTTAGGAAATTGATAAAGTTAAAGTATAATCGGTTTAAGATACGAAAAATTGAGAGCGAAAGTAGAGTACAAAAACGTTTACATTATATTATAGAACCTATCAGAGAGTTGATTAAAACCGCTTTAGATAAAATACTATCTGAAAAAGCTTTGTATAAATCCAAAACGCTAACCGCGTGTGATTCGGGAGAACGTTTTGCAAAGTATAGTTTTATTCCTAAAGCGGTGTCATCTCCTACGACCCACTCTTTGACGGACGACACAGTGTTAGAAAGGGTGAAAACAGACCATGCCTCCTTGTTATATCCTGAATTTACAGACTTAAATGTAATAGCTGAGACATCCGATCCCCCAGAACCCAGTGTCGGCGAAGTTATATCAACTCCGGGTGCTTATGACGTAGCAACAGAGTGGTTAGAGGAGACTTTCGTTAATCCGCTCACTAAATCTTACATGAAGAAATTCATGAATGACGCTGCCGGTAATAAAAAGAGTATTGATCATACATACGGTCCACGTTTGGAGAAAGATAACATCTTTGTTGGTGACACGCAATTGTTGTTCGAAGAAGATGGTGGTCTGCGATTGGGTGATACCGTTTACAATCCGACTAAAGGATTGTATGAGCTTCTTTTCAAGAGAATACCTGATGATGACGTCTATGACGAGAATGATATCGCAGCCTATAAAGATATATTAGTCAAGACCAACGCTCATAGGATTGGATATTTGCGAAACAACAGGATTAATCGCCAAGTAAATTCCTTTAAATATAGGACTGTATTAGCTCAAATGTTTCCCACAACATACTACGGATCAGGGATGCGATACAGCAATAGCAACAGCAGACACTTAATGATAGTTCCAGCTAAAGCGGGTAACTTTACTCAAACCCTTAAAGATATAAACATACTGAATAACGTAACACAGTTCTAGGCACTAGGTCAGTATGTCAAGGTTATATATAGTTAATAGAATAGATCAGCTGATGGGTTCTCCCATCAGCTGCTCTATTCTTGGGAAGGGAAGGAAGCGAGGGATAGAGGGATGGGTGATATTGAGAGGATTGGTTTGGAAAAGGTTTTGAAATTTTCAGTACTTTGGGTTATTACTGAGAGCTTTGATCACTGTCTTCGAACGAAAGTCGTCTTCTTGCGGAGCATACACCGTCACGCCGAGGATTGCTACTTATCGGTGTGCTAGTAGCCTGCGGTTGCCCATCATATGAATCTGTTGCATCTTCAGCATAAGATACTGCATTTTCCTTCAACGAAGGATCTTCATCGTCCTCAAGTGAGTCTACAGTAGTTTGTAAAAAGTCTTCCAACGAGGTATTCATTACGGTTGTCATGTTTTGTATATCGACAGCCGTGAAAACAGCAAAAACTTGTTCAACTTCTTCCTCTGATAAAGTGGCTATCCACGACCATTCTATACAATGAATAGGTTGTTCTATATTCAGAGGAGCCATGTTAATTATAGTTAGGTTTGAACAATTATAATTCGCTTGTTTGCAGTTTTTTTGCTCTTTTATACGTGCGCAATAACTTTTTGAAAGGACAGTGATAGAAGGGGGGGGGGGGTAACAAGGATAATGCTTTTTTTAAAATATATAGTGGTGGGGGGATGTAGTTCAGGATATATATAAGACATGCATGATTTTAGTATCATTTTAGTTTCTAACTTGAATTTGAGTAGAACAAATATACTAAAAAATGGAATCTAACAATGTTTTCTGTTGTGAAATTTGCAGAGATGAATTCAAAGATGAGTTACTGTATCTGATGCATTTTGAGTTATTTCACAGAGTCTGCACACAGGAAAATGAAGACAGAGAAGTTTACACAATTCCCGACTATGAAGGAACTATTCCAGCTGATGGAGAAAGGAATAGCTTATTCTCGTGCGAGATTTGTGGAGAAGAATTCAACGACCGCTTACTCCTGTTGTCGCATGTTGAGATATTCCATACACCTTTTCTCGATCAAGAAAACAACGAATTATACAGCTTACCAGACTTGCCGGAAACTAGAAAGGAATCAGTAGCTGACAGAGCAACAGTCATACATTACGCTCCCCCAAGACAAAAGTTGAAACACGAACTTCTATCTCAAGCGTTACCTAGGTCATATGTTAAACATTTCCTTATAAGGAACGTAACCGAACTCTATTTGGACGATTACATAATTGAAGCGAGCGATGTTGTAGTGGAGCTGTTGAAAGAGGAGCTCATTCGTTTAAATTTTATAAAGTTTGGACTTGTGATGGAGTCCGAATTTGTAAATGTGGAAGGAGAAATATCTCAGAGAGCGTTTATAACTAGGAACAGAAAAATTACTTTTGCATCAGACCTGGAAAACGTAGTCAGGGAATGTATGCAGGAGATTGTTTTGAAAATAACCGAACACGAAAGTCGGGGGTCTGGATGGACATTAGGTAAAGTTAAGAGCTTGGTGGTAAGAGTACATAAACATGGATATGGGGATCGTGGAAGTAGTTATATCCCGTTACCTAAGAAGATAGCATCCACCTTGTCTTGCATTAATGTCCATAACTCCGACAACAAATGTTTTCGATATGCAATGCTAGCAAAATATGTTGAACCAAAAAGCGCATTTAGAGTTGACTACAAATACGAACAAGTTGGCAATAAGTACAACTTTGCTGGATTGCAATATCCTGTCTCAGTTGAGGATATAAAACTCTTTGAAAAACGAAATCCTGGAGTATCCGTGAACGTTTTTAGTCTCGACGAAAGTCATAATGTTTATCCGCTGAGAGTAGTAGAAACTGAAGATATTCGCCACACAGACTTACTACTACTACACGATGGTGATGTCTCGCATTACGTCTACATTAAGAATTTTAACAGATTGGTAAGTAGGCAAATGAAAAGATATGATAGTAGCGTGACGGTATGTAAGAAATGTTTTGCTTTCAAATCTCTTTCAATGGAACTCGGAGGGCGACGGTGGTTGACCGAACACAACCGCTTATGCGGAGTACATGCCCCCATTAAAATGGAATTACCTCATCGTGATAAACGGTTTGTTTCTTTCAACAAAACGAATCAGCTATACAGTGTACCTATAGTGATATACGCCGACTTTGAATCTACTTTGATACCTATTAAAACGGTTATGGAAGATCCTGAAGACGTCACCAAACATTTATACCAAAAACACGAGCCTAATAGCTACTGCATGATGGTAAAGTCTACTTTAGACGAAAACCATCTCACGAGGTATGGGTTAACATCAAAACCGCTTGTTTACAGGGGTTGTGATGCGGTAAAGAACTTTCTACAACAGCTGAAACTTGTTGCCGAGAAAGTTGAAGGGATGTACTCAAATATTGTTCCCATGTTAGAGATGAGTGATGACGAAATACTTGCATACACATCCGCAACTACTTGTTACTTGTGTAAAAAATCTTTTACAGACATAAATCATAAAGTCCGTGACCATGACCATCTCACAGGAAAGTATAGAGGATCGGCTTGTAACTCGTGCAACATAAATTATAAGCTACCTAGTTTTATACCTGTCGTGCTGCACAATTTAAGTGGATACGATTCACATTTTATAATACATGAATTGAACTTATGGAAAGGACAAATCGATGTGTTAGCCTCGTCGAAAGAAAAGTTTATAAGTTTTTCGAAAAAGGTCGGTAAACTAAAATTGAGATTCATCGACTCTTATAGGTTTTTACCTTCAAGCCTTATGAAACTTAGCGAAAATCTATCACGGGACGATCTGCTGGAGACGAAGAAACTTGTACCTGAAGGGAAGCTTGAACTAGTGTTAAGAAAAGGTGTTTTCCCTTACGATTATATAGACGATGCAGATAGGTTCAACGAAACTTCGCTTCCTCCCATAGAATGTTTTTACAGCAAGCTAAATGAATGCGGAATTAGTGATGAAGAATACCAACACGCATGTAACGTATGGAACGGAATGGAGTTTAAGACTTTGGGAGAGTACAGTGATTTTTATGTACAACTCGACGTGACCCTTCTTTGCGATGTTATGGAGGAATTTAGAAACACCTGTATGAACGCTTACGGGCTTGATCCCCTCCATTCTTACACCTCACCAGGACTGGCGTGGCAGGCTATGTTGAGAGAAACAGGATGCACTTTGGAATTGATGATGGATGTCGATATGATCCTCATGGTAGAGTCGGGCGTCCGAGGCGGTCTAACGCAGTGCGTTAGGAAACATGTTAGAGCCAACAACAAGCATTTGCCTGACTTTGATAGTGAGAAAGAGTCTGTCTACCTGGGGTACTTCGACGCAAACAACATTTACGGGTGGGCCATGTCGATGCCCTTGCCATCTGGAGGATTCGAATGGGTAGATCCAACTACGATAGAAGAAATTCAACATATCCCTCGTTACGGTTGTTTCGGGTATATTTTGGAGTTCGACTTTGAATACCCGGAGGCGCTCCATGATCATCACTACGATCTCCCTCTTCTACCAAAAAGCGAAGTTCCGCCTGGAGGTAAATACAAAAAGCTTTTGATGACTGTTGAATCGAAAGATCATTACGTCGCTCACTATTGGACCGTGCAACAAGCCATACAACTAGGACTTCGTATTACCAAAGTTCATAGAGTCATACGTTTTGCACAATCATATTGGTTAAAGCCGTACATCGATTCGAACACTGCTAGGAGATCCGCCGCTAAATCTGCTTTCCAGAGAGATTTCTTCAAATTAATGAACAACGCAATTTTCGGAAAAACTCTGGAAAACAAACGAAAACATATAGATGTTAGGCTTGTTACAGACGAAAAGAAACTAATGAAACTTGTGAAGCGAGACAACTTTAATACGTCTATTATTATAAATAAAGATCTGGTATTGGTTTGTATGAATAAGACTAAGATAGTTCTCGACAGACCACTTTATATCGGTATGTCCATCTTAGACATCTCCAAGACGCACATGTACGACTTCCACTACGAAAAGATGGTACGTCATTACGGAAGAGATAAAATCGGAATATCGTATATGGATACAGACGCGTTTCTCTACTGGATTCGAACAAATGATCTTTACGAAGACCTCAAGACATTTCAACATAAAAACGATTTTGATTTCTCCGAATACCCACCGCACCATCCCACTTACGACGGAGGCGTTAATAAAAAGGTTCTAGGTAAATTTAAGGACGAGCTAAACAGCATCCCAATCATCGAACTCATAGCGTTGATGCCGAAGATGTACGCTATGACTACCGCCGTAGGTGGACACAACTGTGAAGAGGAGGAAGGAGTAATAAAAAAGGCTAAAGGAATAAAAAAGAGCTACTTGAAGAAATCTATTATGTTTGAACACTACAGGAAATGTCTGTTCGAAAACGTAGAGTACAAGGCTACTTTCAACACAATTCGTAGCTTCGGTCATGAGCTTTACACCATGTTACAACGCAAAAGATCACTATCAACAAGAGACGACAAAAGAAAAATACTTTCACACTGCATAAACACGTTACCGTACGGGCACTATTCCTTGCGAGATATATCCGAATGTTAACGTAACAACAGTTATATATAAAAAAATCTAAATTCTATTATTTGTTTCCTATAGTCACTAACGGTAACGATGGAGTTAAGGGAAAAGATTGTACGCGAATTACACGCACCAGCAAGAAGAAAATTTCCTAGACGAAATACTATCTTAAAAGGACTAGACGATAAATTTTTCCAAGCTGATCTTGTAGAGATGAGACCATACGCTAAGGATAATAAAGGTTTTAATTACATACTTACACTTATAGATTGTTTTACTAAAATTGCGCACGCTATTCCATTAAAAAACAAGTCTTCGGAAAACGTTGCTAATGCTGTAGAGGGGCTATTGCTTCAAGAGAGGATTAAGAAACTCCAGACGGATGATGGTAAAGAATTTTTCAATAATCCATTCAAACAATTAATGAAGAAATATCGTATCAACCATTACTCTAGCAAGAGCGAAATTAAAGCTGCAATAATAGAACGTTTCAATAGAACGCTAAAGAGTAAGATGTACAAGGTTTTCTCAAAAAGAGGATCATACGTCTGGCATGACGTATTACCTGTTTTGATAAACGAATACAATAATACGGTACACAGGACTATCGGCGTGAAACCTGTAGACGTTAATAAAAAGAACGAACGAAAGGTGTTTGATCGTATAGTCCGGCAAACAAAACCGCATACGGAAAAACGAATGCCGAAAAGGTTTTTCCTCGGTGATCAAGTGCGTATTAGCAAACACAAGCGCGTTTTTACCAAAGGATACCTTCCTAATTTTTCGAATGAAGTGTTTACAGTTTACAGGATACAACCGACGTTTCCTGAGACTTATCTTTTGAAAGATCACAAAGGGGATATCATACAAGGTGGTTTCTACGGGCACGAGCTATCACCGTCTACAGTTGGAAACGTATATTTAGTTGAGAAAATACTCCGCAGAAAGGGCGATAAAGTTCTTGTGCGTTGGTTAGGTTTCGACCGCAGCCAGGATACGTGGATAAATAAAAAAGATTTAATCTAATAACGGATGTACAGTATAATATGAGTCTGTAAGCAGGCAAGAAATGGAAATATTAGAGCAAAAGGATAAATTTGTTGTTAAAAATATAGATCTTCTGACTGCTGATAAAACCACCCACAGTGAAGGGAAACACGGTGCATTACTTCCTGACACTGTAAGATGCATAGTCTCGGGGCCATCAAACTGCGGGAAAACAAACGTAGTGTTTAACCTGCTCACGCAAGCTAACGGACTGCGATTCAATAATGTATACATATTTTCCAAGTCGCTCAACCAACCAAAGTATCTACTTTTGGAAAAGGTTATATCCGAGGTGCCAGGCGTCAATTGGTTCAAATTTGATGTAAACGAAGAAATCATGGGACCAAGTAAAGCTCGACCGTATTCTGTATTTTTATTCGATGACTTTAGCTCGGAAAGACATCATCACATAACCACGTACTTTGCCATGGGGCGACATAACATGATAGATTGTATTTACATAGGGCAAACCTATAGCAAAATCCCTAAGCAGCTATTACGAGATAACGCCAATCTCATTATAATGTTCAAGCAGGATGAGACTAACACGAGACACGTATACAACGATCACGTAGGTGCTGATATGGAATACAACAGATTTAAACAGATATGTTCTACAGCGTGGAACGATCATTTCGGATTCCTAGTCGTCGATAAGGAGCGTAACATCGATGAAGGTCGATACAGACTGGGATTTGACAGATACGTTGTAATAAACTCGCAGAGCGATTTACAATGTTAACATTACGATACAGCTATTCAACTGGATAACAAGCGCTAAGTAAATACATGGAGAAACAAAGGAAGTTGGTAAACGAAATAAAAGTGTTGAGCGATACCATCAGAAAAAAAAATGAAGCCTTGAAATTAGGCATAAGCGAAAGGGATAAATACTTGGAGACCACTTTCAAACCGATAGTAGAACCGTTAAAGAAGATATCTGAAAAACTCGGTGAAAACGCATGGATTGATGGTGACGCGCAAGACATAATACCCTTTAAACAGGAGTCGGGCGCTGAGTTGACGGACACATCAGCAGACTATGTAACGGATGAAGATGATGGAAGAACGTCTGTTCACGAGTCAACTAAAGACGTCAGTATATTGAGCGACAATATATCGAGTAAAGGTCCTATGGGTAAAAAGTATTTATTAAAGATGTTAGATTCAATGTCTGATACAAGCAGGAAGAAACAATACCATACGTTCGGCGCTCGGTTGGCTAAAGACGGTACATTGGATATAGGTGACGCGAAATTGGAGATCACCAACAAAGATAACATACTGGTAAAGAATAAAACTTTTCGAGGTACGCGCGGTCTGTTCGAGCTAATCTTCAATTATATTCCAGAGAAATATACAAAAAGAGATCTCGAAAATTTTAAACGCATTTGCCAACTGACCAACGCTCATAGAAAGGGATACAGTTCTAACGCACCTGTGTACAGGAACAGGTCAAAGAAATATAAAAGAATTATAGCACATCTATTTCCTCCGAGAGAAGACAAGAGCAAATCAGGAGCTGGTGTGAATTTAAAAGACACTCAGCATACCAACGTTGTTTATTACAATAATGCAAACGAGTTAGTGAATCGTCTGCGTTTGTTATATGACTCTATGTCTGCAGGACACACGGGGCTAGAGAACGAGGTAGTGTCGTTGACAGAAGAATTAAAACGAAGAAACGTTATTGCTTAACTTCATTTATAAAGATGAGCGTGGACAAGTTTGGTCGTCATCAAATCTCCAAGAGTAAAATCGCTGTTAGAGCTCAGCCAGGTGAACGGGGTCCCAAAGGACCTTCAGGCGTAGGATTTAAACTCACTAGAAACGGAAATTACGATATGCAAAACAAAATTATCGAAAATGTTGGTAGGCCTGTGTCATCAAACGATGCTGCTACATTGGAATACGTCAGGTCTGTGACACCGTTATTATCGAAAGATGGTTTCGAGTTCTACAACAAACGTTTGAGCGGAGTTGGTAACCCTATAGAACAGTTGGATGCCGTAAACATAGAAACTCTAGAAAGGTTCGCGTCTTCACTCTTCCATTACATGCATACTGGAGACGGGAGAAGAGTAGCTTTACCGGGTGTAGATGGACGTACCTATTTAAACTGGAAGTACATCTTTGGTGGTACAAAGTTGAAGTTTATTCCAAAAGAGGAACCAGTCGCAAACAAGAGACAGAAGCAGGATTCAGTCAGTGGTACAAAGTTAAAGTTTATTCCAAAAGAGGAACCAGTCGCAAACAAGAGACAGAAGCAGGATTCAGTCAGACAACCGAAAGCTATAGCAGAACCTGGGGAAACATATAAGAACGACTTTTCTGAAGGAGAAAATCGAAAATTGAGCAGTGGAGGGGATACAACGGATAATATAAATAGATACGATAACACAAGATGCAGAGTACACACGCACGAAGGAAGTGGAGAGTTGCACCTAGTCTGCAAATAGATAGTATATATTCAAGAAAATATTTCAGTTTATAATATAGGAGATATAATTGCATACCCGAGATACAGTACACCTGGAAGCAGGCTGGAATCGTTCAACAACACCAGATTTGTATATTCCCGCCCTTATGCTTGGCAATTTGCAGAAGCCGGTTTTTTCTTTCACTCTCCACCTGATGGCGTTATATGCTTTTACTGTGGTGGTGGTTTAAAGGATTGGGAAGCACATGAATTTCCATGGATCGAACATGGTGGATGGTTTCCGAGGTGCGGTTATTTAAAATTAGTAAAGGGTGAGGATTTTGGAGCACGATGTCATGCTGTGCGTAGGATGACGGTTTACTCATACCCAATACCAATACATCCCGCAAAGAAGAGGAAACAGGGATAAGCAACGCCTTTATTGTACAAGGCTAATGTAATATATTGTTATATAGAGAGCGAAACTAAAAATAATACATATTTCAAATTTACTTCTTGAAGAGGAAACATCCGTCATAAACTTACAAGATGGCTTTGACTGCTAGATATATAGAGTATTATCCGCTACGCATCGAACAAAAAGATGCTGTTAACGTTTTCTCAGCCGAGATGAATAAGCTATTGGATCAAGGATTCAGCATGAGAGTTACAGTCGGCGCCTCGAACTATGGAAAGGATACTACCGACGCTCGTGGAACGTCACCAATATCTTATCCTCCAGAAGCGGAAAAACCAGCCGTTGACGGTATTGCTGAGGAGGGGAATTGACCGGAGAAGAGCTGTTACTTCCATTTACTATTTAGTTAAGTGTAATACAATGTAAATATTATTTTTTTGTTCAATAAAAAGTTAATGTGATACATGTGTTAGTAATTATTGTTGTAAAAAGAATAACAATTATTAAATATATGCTACAAAAAAAATATAAAAAAATAATAAACAAAATAAAACAAGAAATAATTATTGCAAGCATTTGGATGTGATAGAGGTATTTCTTTATTTTAAAAAAAACTTGGTATGAAGTGGTTCGTTATTATAAAGTAACAAGTTTCTACAACAAATGGACATTCTATATGAAGTAACCGTGTAGATAAATAATAGATACATATATATTTAATATGTTAAACGGTAAAACATTTAGTAACGGAAAGAAGTTTGTAAGAGAAGGAAGTGGTTTATCATCATCACTTGTAAGACTTGCGAAAAAAGCAGTCGGTATTATTCCAGTTAGTGCCGTAGTCAACAGGGCTATCGACGCTTTACCGGTGGAATTACACATACCGGGTGGGTATAGATATTGCGGACCAGGTACAAAGTTGAAAAAACGTTTGGCACGAGGAGATCGGGGTATAAATAAGTTAGACGAAGCCTGTAAGGTCCACGACATAGTTTATTCCCGATATTCTGATTCAGCATCACGTTCTGTAGCAGACAGTGTTTTAGCAGAAAAAGCTTGGCAAAGGGCTAAGTCTAGTGACGCTAGTATTGGTGAAAGAGCGGCTGCTTTAGCGGTGGCCGGAGCGATGAAGGCAAAAAGTGCAATCGGAGGTGGACGGATGAAAAGGAGAATAAGAAAAAGACGTAAAAGGGTGCCTGTCAGAAGAGTTGGTCGAAAGAGGACAGACAGTAAGTACAGGAGAAGACGTAGGAACAATGGTTCAAAAAACGGGAGGGGGTTGTACCTGCGACCGTACAGAAATGTGTATTAAATAGTAGTAGAAAACTCGTATTACCGAACAAGGCATTGACGAATGAAGAGCTCGAACGTTACGCATACTGCCTTTCTATACCGAATTTCAGAGGCGTCTTTATGAGAGACAATCTTCCGTCAAAACCTCGTGTAAACGAATCAGCTATAGTGAACTTGGACAGCACCGTCGGGTCGGGAACGCATTGGGTCTGTTACAAAAAATTAGGAAGCACAGTGTTTTACTTCGATAGTTTCGGCAACTTGCCACCACCATCGGAATTGAATCAGTATTTACGATCGGCAAAAACAATTCTATACAATTATGAAAGAAGACAACCGGAAGACTCGTTAATTTGCGGCCATTTATGTTTAGAATTCCTGGCAAATAAAGTCAGTGTCATTTAAGATGTCTTCGTACACGGTATCCCTTACTGGGGACGAGTCTATACTGAGGAGCGTGCTGTTTCCACCTTTAAGGCTGCACGAAGAAAGCCAGTGGGAAGCGGCTCTATTAGAATTCACTACATACAATTCCATACCAAACGTCACCAAAGGCATTAACAACAAATTACACTACAGCAAAGCGGGTGACGTAAAAAACAATAAAATATACGAGATAGAATTGCCTACAGGGTCTTACGAAATTGACGAAGTGAACAGAGTGTTACAGAGGTCCATAGGTTACAGCAACTTTTCGCTTACGGCAAATAACAGCCTCCTTCGATGCGAAATAGTTACTAAATTCAACATACATTTCGATCAACCACATTCTATAGGATCGCTGTTGGGGTTTAAAAGAAACCTCGCACCGAACGAAGAAAAGAAACCTCATTTAGGCGATGAAGAGGTCAATATTATAAAGGTAAACAACATCGAAATTTCCTGTAACATCATAGACGGTTCTTACAAAAACGGAAAGAGGGAACATATTATACATTCGTTTTTTCCATCGGTTCCGCCAGGATATAAAATAATAGAAGTACCACAAAATCTGGTTTACTTGCCCATAAAATTCAGTTTGATTTCAGAAGTCGTAGTGAGAGTGCTTGATCAAAACGGGGATCCAGTTGATTTTAGAGGAGAAACTATAAGCATCAGGTTGCATATAAAACGCGTATGAGTATGGGGTTAGACTTTATTAACGATACTCTTGGTGGAACGAAATTCAGTTCTTGTGAACAGATAGAAAGGATAACAAGTGAGAACAAGACGTTTCTAGAAAGAATAGGTTTCACAGTTCTTAACGATGGATATATTAGACATAGGCCACGGTCCGGTGTTCGACGAAACGATTTGGGAGAAGGAGTATCACAGCCACAACCCTTACGCTTCATCCAGATTAGGAAATAACGACGAAATCCGTATTCCTATTCAATCGCAAGATGCGTACACTCTGCCGTCGGAGAGCTACCTGTACATCGAAGGAAAGGTGACGAAAAAAGATGGGACTTTGGGAACGGAAGTCCCGTTTGTGAATAACGCGATGTCGTATCTGTTCGAGGAGATTAGATATGAAATTTCCGGTGTTACGGTTGATTCCGTGAAACGCGTGGGAATAACCAGCACTCTAAAAGGCCTAGTATCTCTTTCGGCTTCAGATCGCAACATTATAAGAATGTCCGGTTGGTTGTTTCCTACCGATATTAATGAAAAACCAAACTCAACAGGGAATTTTGACTTTTGTATTCCGCTTCAATTGTTGTTGGGGTTTGCAGAGGATTACCGTAGAATAATAATGAACGTCCGTCAAGAGTTGGTTCTAATAAGATCTTCTTCAGACAACGATTGCATAATAGGAGCTACCGGTGCAACCGATGCCACATTGGATTGGAAATGCGTTTTGGAAAAGATAGTATGGCGGGTGCCGCACGTGAGATTGTCTGATGAACACAAGGTCAGGCTTTTGAGAGAGCTAAACGATGACCACGAGATCGTGGTACCATTTCGGAGTTGGGAGTTGCACGAATACCCCGTACTGCCGCAAACTCAGAGACATTCATGGACGATAAAAACGTCGAACCAAATGGAGAAACCAAGATTTGTAATTTTTGCATTTCAGACTAACAGGAAGCACGTCATTACAAGATATTCAACTAATTTCGATCATTGCAATCTTAAAAACATAAAACTGTTCCTAAACTCGCAGTTTTTCCCGTACGACAACGTTAGCGCCGATTTTTCGAAAAAACGTTATTCAATGCTGTACGAGATGTACGCTAAGTTTCAATCATCGTATTACGGGCGTAAGAACGCGCCTCTGTTTTCTCCGGATTCGTATGAGGAATATTCACCAATAGTGGTTATTGATTGTTCGAAACAGAACGAATCTGTGAAGAGCTCAACAGTTGATATCAGGTTAGAATTTGAGACAGCAGAAAATATTCCTGACAAAACGGCTGCTTACTGTTTGATTTTACACGATACGATAGTAACTTATACGCCTCTCACAGGGAGTGTAAAGAGAGTGTCGTAGAGGTGTTTTGTTTTGATCAGTGGGAGGGGGTGGCGATGTATATAAGAAAGTCGGATGGAGTTGTTTTCATTTAAAACTTTGATCTCGACCAGTCAAGATCACTTTCCAGACATTCATAGTTAGAAAGGACCTTGAACCCACATAATGAACACATGTAGTGAGACGGACGCACCTTTAGCGGGTGGTGTTAAGTTGGACGAAAACGTGGATGATACGGTTTCTAATGAAAATTCAAAAGAAACTCGTGTAGAAATACCAGAGTTTAAAGACGTTGACAACGCTCTAACCTCGCTCTATAACAACGCAATACGTCTAACGGAAATGAAAAGGAACAGGGAAGACGATCTTGAAGACGACATAAGCGATATGTTTATCGGTGCCTATCTCCGTGCTGTGTACCCACTAACTGCGTGCATGGGAAAGAACGTGACAGTAGGGGTTTTTGAGTCTCTGTCTCTTTTGCCAGGAGTGCTCATCAACCACTCCAAAAGATACATATTATTTACAGCGGATTCGTTCAAGACCTTTGTCGGCTACTTGAACGTTTTTGAAACCTTCCTAGCCTGTCGAGAAAGCGGAAAGAAGACACGTTTGATATTACCCGGAACAGATATCGAAGTTGACACCGTAAAGATATATGGTAAACACTACGTTCGTATTAAAGATTATCATCGGAACGGGCAAAAGGTTATGTTGACGCCTAGAGAATTTTACGTACTAAATGGTGTGGTTCCTGCCGTTGAAAGGTACTTGGAACAGTTGAAGTTGTCTGAGGATAGTATTAGAGACTATGTAGAGGCTTGTTTAAAAGGTGGGATTGGTGAGCCACCAGAGTACGGGTACATTGATTATAGCATATACAACCGGTTGCCACAAGAGGTTGAACTCAATAGACAGCTGTTGCTTATGCTGGATCAAGAAACGAGCGTAGAAGACGAGGAGGAAGATATCAAGAACGTTGAACCGATAACGTCGGGGGAAGATGAGAACGCTACGAGCATTCTTCCTAAGCAGGAAGAGGTATAAAAGGCGAAAAGGATCGAGACCTATTTGCAGTCTGCGTCCGGACGTTTTGGAGAATAGAGGACAAGGAAAAAGAAATAATGGAACGATCTGCTTGCGTGTTAGAGATGCAATGTTTTAAAGGAGAGTGTAACGCGTTTATAGTGAAGGAACTCGTATTATTGGACCTACAAACAAACGCTACCTACACGTTCCTGTTTAAACCGCCTTTCGAATACTCTACCTTGAGCAATAAATACAAGAAAACCAACAATTGGTTGAGTAAGAATTATCATCACATATCGTGGGAGGAAGGGTTCACCGATTACGTAGAGCTTCGTAACGTTATGTTACACTACGTGAAACAGTTCGATCTGATATTTACAACGGGTGACGAAAAGGCGAAATGGATTCGTGGTTTCACTTCTGCTGAAGTTATCGATATCGGTTCCTCAAGAGAATGGACCTTCCTGAGAGGAATCCAGAACGTTTGTAAAAGCGTTATAGACCCGCAACACAAAGAAACGAATTGCGCGCTTCTACGTGCGATGAAAGTCGCGACAGTCTTAAGACTATGACTACAATAATAAGGGAGGGGGAAACGCATTATATAAACCAAAGAGAGCGGTGGTTAGACATCATTTCCTTATAGACCTCAGGCAGAGCTACACGATACAGTTACTTCTCCTCCGTAACTATGAACCGCGAAGCAACTTTACAGTCAATAATTCAACAGTTCAACTCAAAGTCTAAAGCTGACGGGTTGCCCATAAAGAAATGTTCAGAACTGAAGGAAGGTAAAAAGTATTCGGTGCACTACCTCAGAAAAATCGACACTACCTACGGGGAAGCAGTTGTTGCTGCGCTCGGAGGTTTCCCATACAAGGAAGGAGAAGACCCGAAATTCCAGATATTCCTACCTAGACGCTTCATCACGCTGTTGGCGAACATGGATTTGGATGAGGTGGGTGCCGGCGAATTTCACATAGTCTCCAACGGACCGTCCGGATGTGGGTCCACCGAACTGACTTTACATCAGTAGCTGTATTAGTCTAAAAAAAAATTGTATTTTTGTTATAATATAGCGATGTAATTATAAGATGCTATTGTATTTGTGTAAAAAAAAAAAAAAATAATAATAAATAAATAAATAAAAAAAAATTAATATTAATGTCGCAAGCACTTCTGCTTGCGACTCTTTTTAAAAACATCTTCCTATGACCTTGACCTACTAACCAACTACTTATCCCACAACTATAACACAAGTATGTCGTCGTCATCATCTATACAAGTTCCCAATGACGTTTTACATTGCCCACAACATGCCCGAACATGTTTTTAATTACGTCACACAATCGTGAGCACTCGCACGTACAAGCGCGCAGGTAAAGTCTTAAAAACACTTTTCAATGGTCCGAACATGATTATAACTCGAAACAGAGGTAGGTTTTTAAAAACAATTTATTCAGGCCAAATACCTGTTACAACAAACAATCGCTAGCACAACGATGTGTAAACACATTAGCTCACGAGCGAGGAACCTATATCAATAAATTAACATGCTTTTACATTTTTTAACCAGTAAAGATCTGGAGAACAAACAGAGAAGTCACCGTTCAGTCTTTGCGACTGACACACTTATAGCGAAAATAATCCCATCACCTCGTAACGGATTTCAACCGTACACACGCGACGCTATAGTAAAAATATAGGCCAGCAAAGAACTGGGTACAGAATATAATACACACATTCTCTAGGTAAACAACGGTTTTTACATTACCCCCCAACATGTCCGAACATGCTTCTAATTACATCACACAACAGCCAACACGCATATCACCAACCAACCCATACTACCTCACCTAACGGTCTTTAACGGAAAATTAACGTATTTCTAAAAAAAACACCTGCCACCTACACCTACGCACAACCGCGCACAACCGCGCACATTCCAGACCTCGTACCATACACGTCACCCTCCAATAATCGCTGAAACCAACCCCTCATACCCCACCTAACCGTTTTTAACGGAAAAGTAACGTATTTTCCATCAAAACCACCTGTTTTTGTGGCGAAACTGTGGTTTTGCCATCTACTCACGTAGAACTATCACTGACATTTTAAAATGACCAGAAAAATCCAAAAAGAACAATAGTGAAAACCAAATCTAAAAAACTTAAATAACAAAAACGCTACAGCCATTTTAAAGAAATAGACATTTTTCAGAATTCTAAAATCGATAACAAAATTATGCAGGTTTAATCGAATTTGTTGTCCAACCCGCCCGTACAAGAAAAAAGCACGGAGATAGCGACGAGCTAATAGCGGGTGGGGAAGGGTTACATAGCCGCAATAAATACAGGAACTTATGGACCTGTAAGGCAGTCTGTGCAAAATTTTTTTAATACGAGGTGCTAACGGTCGCAATGCCGGTCCACGCCTAGGACAGCCAAGGGTCATATGGAACCAAACAGCCAGGTTTCTGCCGTATAATTCGATCTACGGACGAGGGCTTCAGACTCAGCCTCGTTATAAAATTTAAAATTTACCAATTCAATCTTAAAGTCAAAGTATAAAAATTTTATTGTCTTAAATTAGGAAAGAATTTGTGTTTAAATATGTAAATGTATTTAATAGATTATTTATAAAATGTAAAAATTAAATGTATAAAATATAAGAAAAATTTAAACAATTATTTGTGATTATAAGGAAGACTAAGAAATAGTAAAGAGAGAGTCAAATGTATTTTAGTAGAAATATATTTGTTTTTATTTTTAAAATAAGTATTTAAATGTATTGTAAAAACTTTTGGTAATTAAATTTATCCTGTATTGAACAACCAATAAAATTTTTAGTTTTTTCCAACTAATAAATAATGATTATTAAATCAAAGTACAGTTTTTTCAAAGTGCATTAGACTACAATAACTCCGTTAAATTCCGTATAAACAAAGAAAAATGTTCAAATAAATCCATATAGAATTTCATTTTATTGAGCATTACATTATTTATTTTAGAATAAAATTATCTACGCATTTGTTTATAATGTTTCCTTGTTTACAGGTAATTTAACGAAGTAGAGGTCTAATCGCAAAAAAGTGTGTTTTCGACCCTAACCTATTTGCGTTGCCCTTAGTTTTCTCCTACAGTATTGGAGATAAAGCTCTAGTGCAGGTTTTATATGACTTTTCAACCCATTTTACATAAAACTCAATTAAAGCCCTAAAAATTTCAGTGTGAGTTAATTTCACTGAAGGAGCTGATTTTCAGGTTACATTTCTGACTCTGTATAACTCGCCAACGAAGCATTTCCTGACTCATGTTTATCTGAACTTTTTTTAAATTTTTTGTGATGAATAAGCTTGAGCTGTATGGCAGATTCCTCCTTAAACACCCTGTATATCATTATTTTTTATTACCAGTTCTGTAAGACCCGTGAACTAAAATTGGCCTATTTAAATTTGGTAATTCAAATTAGTGGGCCAAAGATGCAATGGCTATCACGAATAAGAATAAATACACCCCAAATACTTAGGCACGTCCTATATTGCTTTCTCTAGAATATTATTAACAAATGTTTAATATTCCTAAATGTTTGTATTCAAGTAGAAACATAATCTTGTACCTCTGTGTTTAGGTGTGTTTTAGGAATATTATTATTGAATAATAAATGAAGTTTAAATTGTATATGGTCTAGTAAGTTTTTGCAAAATGTACTAGAATACAGAAAATTAGAAAAAATACTATATCCTATGATTATTATAAACGCAAAACGACTAATGTTTTAGCATCGCATTTACACTAGAATAATAACTCTGGCAGCAAGAGCTGATGAAACATTGTCCAAATTATGCATGCGCCTTAGTATGAAGCTAATAATATTAGCTTCTCACGTCTCATAACTAAATATAAAGTAACTTAATTCAAAGGAGTCACATCATTAGGATAAACCTCCGAATAAAACACGTTCAGAAGGTTTTTCTGGTGGAAAATATATACTGCGTATTTTATGCATAATTTATAAATACAAAAATTTGTTTGGTAATACTGTTTTTAATAAGAATGACCAAACAATTATTTAAAATTACCGTAAGAATTTTTTTTTAAAATCAATCAATATGAACTACAATGAACTCTGTTAAACCAGTCTGGTAGGGCATGATTCCAGGGCATTTAAAATAAAGTTAAAGTCACCTCCATAACTATATTTTCTACTTATATTATTTCAATATTTGATTCTGTAATTGAAGAAAGATGTTCTTTACAAGTAAACAGCGAACTATGTATTTCAATGTAAAAGTTGTTCCAAGCTTATGTTGTCTCAAGCACACTTTACTGTTACCATGACAACGAACTTAATAATGTGATCTGTCATACTGTAAGAGTTTTGTTTCAAGTATTGTATTACTTGTAAATAAAAACTTTGTAACGTTTTTGTTATATTGTGTGAAGTAAATTTTACGCAATGCTCTTGCTTCCTTTGAAACTTGACTTTTCAACGCATTAAGAATCTTGTTTGCTAATATTTGTGATAAAATACTCTTGCCCTACTTAATTATTGCTCTTCATAAATATTATTTTTATTACTAAATAACGAAAACAGATACAAAACATTGATCGGAGTGTATTGTTATTTGGTATAACTAAACACGGTTAATTTTTGTCTTCCCATTTTTCACGAATAATTATTGTTATAAGTTTTATTTATTATGATTACTAGCGCCAATCTTTCAAAACAATGTCGTACCAAAATTCCATAGAAATAAATTCATTTAGGAATTTGTTTACAATAAATCTGTTTAAATTTATCGTTTTTTTATGTAAATCAAACATTTTTACCAATATGTTTAAATAAATAAAACAAATTTTGTTCATTAATCTTGCGGTAAATAACTACCATGTATGTGGAAGTAGGGTGTGATATAGATTTTAATAATTTAATTTACTTTGTAAAATAATTTACATTGTAAGGTGAAGCTAACATTACAATGCTCTTGGAAAATGTAACTGATTTTAAATGGTTTTCGATTAGCTATATATAAGTGTTTTCTAAATGGTTATTACAAAATGCAAATACGTATAATTTATTGTAAATAACTAACTTTCCTTCCCAATGAAAAGCTACTGCAAGAAAGCAATAAAAGCATAGGGTAATTTAGATTTATTTTGAAGGAGGTTTTCGACATTGAAATTATTTACGTTATTTAAGCGTTATCATATAAATAAATAAAAAAATAAAATAAATTTTTATTTGAAGTGGTTATTCAAAAGTAAGAAGCCTGAACGTAATATAAAATCATTGTGGAATAAAAGGTTCGAAACTGAATTTGTTTTAAAACATTTTGTTAATATGTCTAACGTGTGTATAATCAAAATAGCTTGAGTTATTCCAAGCAAATGCATGGGTTTTATCAATGACATAACCTAAAATTACACACATCTTAGCTGACGTTGGTTGTTTCGAATGATTATAATTTGCGTTTCTACTGGATAAATGATATTACAAATTTATATATATATATATATATATATATATATATATATATATATATATATATATCGCAATATGATTCTCGTGAATTATTAAAGAACTAAGTCAAAATACAAATACAAGAATTATATGTGTGTGTGTGCGCGCGCGTGTGTGGGTTGGGACGAGATGCCGTTCCGAGGCTGAGCCTTAATCCATAGCCCAAGATGGAAGTGGAGATTGTAACCTCTTCAACCGCCGCGATTCGAAAGATAAAATTTTTTAAATGTAGCTAATCAGTATTAAAGATGGCCTTAAAATCGTTAATTTGCGTCCGGTAGAACATTCCAGACTCCTGGTAACCAACCTTGGGAGAAGAGGTGTGAGGTGCAGTGAAGATATTTGGGGCAATTCAAAGTTTTAATAACAAAATAACCTTTTATTAATGTAAATAGAAATTTCAAAATTATAAATACAAAATTATTATCAAATTGAATTTGTATTAGAATAAAAAATATATAAAATTACATCATACAACCAGTATTAAAAATATATAATGACGAACATCCTATAAACTAGTGGTACGAATCTTTTAGCTTTATATTTGAGAGCACAAATGTAAATTGAATATTAAATGATTTGGAAGTTAACTTGTGCTTACTTATTAAAACATAATAATGGACATTAAATCCAGTTGATATATATTTTTCTCATATTCTATTTAAAGTTGTAAATTTGATAAATGTGTTAGAAGTATAATTTATGTACTTTAGTCAAAACGACATGAACATTTGAAAACCATTATAAGCTATTTAACTTTATTTTAAGTAAAAACTGCTCTTGTTAAGAGTAAATAAAATAAACCTTTAAGATAAAATTGTCAAGAGTGAATTTTAATATTGTATTGTTTAAATTTCAATTTAATTAAAAATCAAGTTAAAACTACAAAATATTTTAAAATATTATTATTAACCTGTAGTAAATGAATAATTAAATTTCTAGAATTTTTCAAACCACTTTAAAGAATAAAAACAAACATTTCAAATCAAGTAAAAAAATAATTTTAATAAATATTTTTGCAGCTGCAAATAATTATATTCATTTTAATATTGACAAAACAATTATTAATGAGCCTAAAATCTATCTAAATGAGATAGAGCATTATAGTTGGTTTTATAAACGAAGTCTAGGGATTTATCTACAGGCAGATCACGCTCGACGCACCACAGGTACCAGGTTTTGGCAAGTCGGGTGGGATCATATTTTGACCGCGGCTGAACTGATGCGTTTCGGCTCTACAGCACCCATCTTATGTAAGTCAAAGTATAGCGTTAAATATATGTTGCTGAGAGTGTCGTGACAGGGGTAGGACGCGAGATTATCGACAAGCAGTGAGGTTAATTGGCGACAGTAACAAGATGCAAGTTGAAAAAATATAAATTGCATCCCTTTTTTAAGAATAAAAGATTAAATAATTAAATGAATAGTTAGAAAAAAATTAAAATGATAACAATAATAAAAAAATAAGAAATAAATGTTAACCGTGAAATAGGGGAGACATCGAAACAGAACATCTGTGCTATAAAAAGTAAAAGATTAGAAAAAAGAAAATGTGATAAAGAGAAGTTGAAAATAGTTATAGCAGAATAAAATATAATTATGTCGAAAACAGATGTAGATAAATTACTAGCATTTTTCAAAGGTGAGAAGGAAAAAGATAAACAAGAAAGAGATAATGAGAAAAAATAGAAAAAGAAAGGAGGAGACAAGAAAGCGAAAATAAGAACAAATTAGAAAAAGAAAGGAGGAGACAAGAAAAAAAAGAAAAGGAAAATGAGAAAAAATTAGAAGTAGAAAGGAGGAGACAAGAAAAAGAAGAAAAAGGAAATGAGAAAAAATTAGAAGAAGAAAGGAGGAGATACGAATAAGAAGAAAGAGAACATTAGAAACATGAAAGAGAGGAAGAGAATGCCGCCAGAGAAAAGAGAGAAGGATAAAAGTAAAACAGGAAGGAGATATAGAACATGCAGCAAGAAAAAATAGACAAGAAGAAAAACGTTTGAAGGAAAGAGAATTAGATAATACAATAAGGGAGGCGGAAAGAAAAAAAGAAAGAGAGGAAAGAAGAAAAGAATGTGAAAAAAAGAAAGGAGAGACAAAAAATACTTGAAGCATTCCAGTTAGAAGACGAAATTTATAAGAAAGACACTCTATTAAAAACAAATTAATTAGAAAGACTAATGTAATGCGTTAGACGAATTTAAAAATGAAGTAGAGAATAACGATAAAAAATTAAATGAGCGAGTGGTAGTGATAGAGCAACATGTAGATGCAGGCCAGCAAATAGTAAAAATAGTGGAGGAAAGAATTAAAAGAGTAGGCGAAAAGGGAACGGTTACAAAAATTAATATGGACAGGGTAATTGATCACGTTAACGAGGCGTCCAACGGAAAAATTAAGTTTTGGGGAAATGAAAAAGAAGACCCCCATGAGTTTTCTCAATGAGATTGAGAGACTTTTTGAGGAGAATGATAGTACCATGGACGAGGCAACCAAGTTAAATATAATTGAGAAATACCTTAATGTAGCTGAGAATGCATTATAGAAAGGAAACAAAATAGGGACCGAAACATACAGGTATTTTGGGATGAATTTGAAAAAAACACTTTTGAAGCTTCCTCCATCAAGAACGGGTTAGGCAACAAATATCCTAAATCAGGGGCGATATTATCCTAATGGGCCTTTTAACATGGCAGAGTACTTTGTCAAGATGTTAAACCGTGCCAAAAATCTCCATCCCGTTATCCCGGAACAAAGCCTGATCTTCATGATCATGAGACATGTCGGAAGTAATGTCCAGTTAACGAGTGTAGGAAACCCTCCTAACCGTATTAAAAATGCTATTACCATTTTACAACAGATTGATAATGTCTCTGAAAGCGAAAGAAACGGTAACAGGAATAGTAACCACAATGCCTCTAGGGGTCCACCAAGGGCGGTCACCTCAAACCAGAAACCTAACCCTAACAAGCAATCCTATGGTGATAACAAAGAAATAACCAAAACGACGTATCCGCAGAAAACTAATCCTTCCTCACTCATCCCGGGACCTAGTGACTAACATTTTTTTTTTAAAGTAGGAAACAGGATCTCTGGTCGGTATAGTAAAAGTAAGTTACCCAGGCTAAGGATAAGTTATTACTATTGGGGGGAGCTGTCCATGGATATAAGAGACAAATTATTTGGGGAGGAGGAAAACCCCATACAAGCAAATAGGCAGGTACATTAACGGGCAGAAAATAACAGCAGAAATGGATACCAGGGTCCAGATGTTGGTGATTTAGACAACAGATATTTGTCATTAAAAAAACAAGGAAACGAGTTTTATGAACTTCCAGTGTGAAATTTTGATCTGGTCACGGCATTAGGCTCGGGTGTAAAACGAGTCAAGCAACAGCCTATGCTACCGGTGACATTGAATAGAGGGATAATGGGTCTAGTATTTTTAATATTAGATAACATAAGGGTCAATCTCCTACAAGGAATGAATGCCTTAACGAAATTAGGATCCCGAATAATTTTAGAATGGTCATTCTTTACTTATGAAATAAATGGACAGTTACAACACCAAGACTTTGTTAAACCGATCACAATAAAACCCATAAAGCCTACAATAGAGAACAATCAAACTAGAAAAAAATAGCTTAAATAGATAAACCACTAACTAAAAATAAAAATAAATACAAAATAAAATAAAATATAACGGTGACCCAATTAAAGTAGCAATAAAACCTCTGTAATGCTAAAAAAGGAGTGGCTGTAGCTAGGAGACGGGGCTACAACTAGCTTCTTCTGAAGACGAATGTGCTTCACAAGAATATACATTCAAGGGACCCAGAACTGACGCATTTCAGCTCTACGGTACCCATCATTTGTAAGACAAAGTAAAGCGTAAAATATATGTGGCTGAGGGTGCCACGATAGGTGCTGGACGCAAGATTAGCGGCAAGCAGTGGGGTTTGTGTGTGTGTGTGTGTGTGTGTGTTTGTCTGCGCGATTGTGATGTAAATAGTAAAATAAAATAAAATTTATTTTTCTTATAGTCTTTATGAATGATTTAGTTTTGGTATATCAAATTAATAATTTCAAGGACAGATATTTGTACTATATACTATTACATAATTTTACTCTTTCATTGTATTTATATTACCCTAAATTAATGGCAATCTTATTAATTAGGAATATTGTTACTTCTAAAGTATTTTTATTTTTATTCTTAGATTGACGGTTGTCATATAATTGTATTTCAAAAAATGTTTTATTGTGTAAAATGTTGAGAAATATTTATTAATAACCTACAACAAATCAGAAGCAGTAAATATAATTATGCCCGCCTAATATAATATAAACAGTACACACACACACACTGCAACGTCCTTCCCATCACTTCACAGCACGCAGAATACCAAACTTTTGGTGTTTAAAAAACTTATTTATAAACAAAACAAACATCTGCCAATTACCCCGCTTGTTAAACCGTGCTAAAATCCCCGAGTTACGTGTATATTTCCCGCTCATAGGGCCATGCCCAAAACAAGCATATTCCCGCTGACTACTATTTTAAAATAAGTATAATCTCCCCAAAATTGGTTTATCAATTATGTAGGGTCTAGATATAGTCACACATGTCATTTCAATAGTCAGCTGGAAAGAAACACATGTAAAATAATACACAAAATATTCACAGAGTCTTACCACCGGATGATGATCTCCAGAGACAGCAAGGGGACGTGCAAAATATGATCGTGTTTAATTTACTTATTGTAAAAGGCTCCTGTGTCCTTTTAAACACAATCTGCCAGTAGATAAATCTTTGGACTTTTATACAAAAAAAACAACTAATCTTTAGGCTAGCTCAATGAAGTTAGTTGAGATAAATTCTTTAAATTCATTAGGTTTTAACTATTATCAATTAATGGAATTTAATTAAACTTCGTCGGTGGTGGTTTTCCTCCATTCCCGCAACCTGGAGGCTGAGTCTAGAGCCTTCGTCCCTTGATTGTCCTAGACGTCGGAAGCGTTGAGGTTCGGTCCCATCTGGCCTGATAGCGGTCTTATTCGCGATCCGGCATAGCGGTCCGCGGTCCTCGTATTAAAATTTATTTCGGACTGTCTCTAAGGTCTTAGAGACCTAGTATATATAGCGGTGAAGTTACCCTACCTCACCCCGCCTGCAACACTTGCTGTCTTTGGATTTATTCCTTGTACAGGCAAGTCGGGCAACGAATCCGTTTTAGCTTGCAGAGTTTGATTATCATTTTTGGAACACTGAAAAATGTCTATTTTATTAAAACTGCTGTACCTTTTTTGTTTTTATGGTTTTTCAAATTTTGTTTTCACTAATGTTTATTCTGACTTATTCTGGTTCTTCTAAAATGTCGATGAAAGTTCTACGTGGTTTGGTTCTTAAGATAGCTTTTTTAAGCACTTAGAAAATTTTCGCCTCACTCCCTATGGTCAAATTTAGCTAGTTATTACAAATTTATTCTCTAATACTTTTTAATTTAGCTTAATTATTCTATTTATTGGTTTATTTACTTCTTCACTCTTTATTATTCTTATAACTCCAAACTTGATTAATTTAAAAATCAACTTTATTACTTAAAAACAGGAAATTATTTATTTCCTATTTGTCACGGTATTTGAGACCGTTACAAATATATATATATATATATATATATATATATATATATATATATATATATAGTCTATATATATATATATGTATATAATATATATATATATATATATATATATATATATATATATATATATATATGATGAAATGTTACTATCTGGAGTACATCCGTTCATTCTGCAGTCCATAAATTCGCAGTTCCGACGTTTCGCTAGAATCTCATCCAGCATTGACGAGGTGAACCCAACAACAGTAGAAGAGCGACTGTTGTTGGGTTCACCTCGTCAATACTGGATGAGATTCTAGCGAAACGTCGGAACTGCGAATTTATGGACTGCAGAATGAACGGATGTACTCCAGATAGTAACATTTCATCATATTTTTCCATCCGTGAAGGAATACGTATCAGCATATATATATATATATATATATATATAATATATATATATATACATATATATATATATATATATATATATATATATATATATATATTATACAGACTATATATTATAAACTATAAAGAGTAAATATAATTACCAGCTTAGTTATTGCCCTTGTAAATAACGAATGAAAATGTTTAACCTTTCAAATCATATCTTGCATATTTCCATAATAATGACACGAAACCCAAAGCTACCTAAAGGGAGTAAACTTGTAGGTTTATGTAACTTGTGAATGGGAGGGGCCAGTTAAGTTTACCTTGGTCTTAAGTAAACTGAATTGTGTAAACAGACATTAAAGTTCTTAGGGTTCCAACTTCCTCTTCGGTGGATATGCGGTCGTAAGGTAAATAGTTTGCTAAGACTCATGTTCATAAAAGGTTGTTGGGCTTTTTTTAAATTTAATTCTAGGCAGAGCAAATAGATCACAAAAAAGAAGATTTTATAGAATAATTTCTAATGCCTGATGAAGACTGGGTTATAAATAGAAAAACAAAGTACAACCTAATTACTTAACTTATAAGGCAACCAAGTAAGGTAAAGCTAGGAGAGTCTGCGCACAATTCGAAATATGTTAGTTATAAAGTATACGTGAAATGATTATATGAAATATTTGGTGCTGTGATAACATTGCACATTTGTTTATACACTCTAATTTTTTCAGAATTTTTGTCATATATTTAAGGGGGTAAAAAACAGAATACAAAAAAAAGGGTTTTGCGCAATCTCTCCTCGCGGGGTAGGTGAGATTGCGCAGCATGGGTAGAAGAGATTTTTTGCAATAATAACTATAAAAACTCACACTTTTAATGTATTTATTCAACTAAATTAATTTATAAATTAAAAATATATATATTTTTTTAACCATTTTTCTTTTTCTTCTTAATTTCTCTTTGTTCACGTCGTCCATAGTGAATGCACTTTGCCTCATAAATGGTGCAGGTTTCATGTATCCACCTGCCACAAATTATAAATTTTAGTCAAACAGATCTCGAAGTCGTCTCGTGGTATAGCTCCAGTCATTCTGTGCACTCGTCATCATTATCCTCACTGACACGGTCCGAGAGAAGTTCAACTTCTACTTCATCTTCCTCTGATTTTGCAAAACTTAACCTCTTCTCTATTATCAGTCCATTATTTATAGGTCTTAGTATTTTAGCTGTGGGTAGTTTTTTATTAGCAAGTTTCTTACACTTTCTTTTTGTTAATGCCGATTTTTTTTCATCCGCTTCTCTGACACTCAAATCAGGATGGCGGCGCATAAAGGATGAAAACCATACTTTTCCGGCAATTTTATTGTCTTTATTAAAAGTATGTTTTTTATTTAAAGTTTCAACAAATTTGCACGTTAACATTATCACGATTGGCTGTGTCGATGCAAACCAAAATGCTTGAAGGTTTTTTATATGACCAGGATCCTTTGTTAGATTTTCTTTTGTAAATGCTCGGCCTCTTGATCTAAAATAAAGTTGAGCATTCATTTATATAATGAAATGTCATTAATTATTTCAAATATTAAGTTAATGCTCTAATGCTAACAAATATTAAGTTATCAAATGAAAAGCTCTAAAATATTTCATAAACTGACATTTATTACTAAAAAAAAAAATTAATAATTTTTTAAGTACTTACAGTAAAACCTGTTCAAAGCGGAACGTGAATAAGGCGGAATCTTGTACAGTGCGGAAACTTTGCTGTTTCCGAGGCTGTTACATTAGCCAATATTGTGGTTTATTTTGTATAAAGCTGTATTTGTTCAATGCTGAAACGGAAAGAAAAAATTATGGAATTTGTCAAAAAGCACGTGTATAACACAGGATATAAGAGGCCGGCCTCTTTGTGATAATTAGTAACAAAAAGGTCAAAGAGAGTGAGTGCATGATCAAATGAATGGTTGAATTGTTCTCAGTTTCTAGGAACAAGGTCCGGATATTTACACAGATGTTCCGCCTTTGCATGGAAACCACAATAAGTCCGTTTACCTGATCATAGCTGTACACTTCGAGTTCATAACTATAATCGTTAAAATGACTAAATCATACGAATTGTTGCTGTTAAATGAAAAAGTTAGACTAGTTGAAACGAAAGAAATGATAAATTGTCGGTAAGTAAAATGTTAGTGGTAGGTTTCAAGATGAGTTCTCATGAAGAGGCATTACAAAACATAAGAGACGTAATGCAGTCCTCTCTTCCCCTCTTCATGAACTACTGTACCTTACCTCCTCTAGTGTAGGAGCTAACATTATTACAGCACTTATGGCTTTTAAAAACGTTTTTGTATAATGCGGAAACTTGTACAAATCGGAAAATATTTTTGGCCCCTTTCAATTCCGCTTTGAACTAGATTTACTGTATTAACATTTGTTACTAAATCCATGCGCAATCTCTCCTACCAGTATAACTAAAGCAAAGAATGCGCAATCTCTCCTCACCACTAAATGCGCAATCTGTCCTAATCAGGCAGGAGAGATTACGCAGCCTTTTAATCAAGATGGCCGCTGTGGGATTCAACTTAAATTTACTAGTATAGTATAGGCCTAGTTTAGTAGTTTACTGGAAAAACGAATAAATTCTAAATACTTTGTTGTAACACCATTCAACCAATTTTATTCATTACTATAGTAAAAATTCAACCACTTACCGTGCAGAAGAAACGTGTAAAGCGGTGATGAGGCAAAGACGTAGAGATGTATACTTTCAACTAGTCACTCAACTATTGGTGCTGACCAGATTCACCATGTTACTGTGCACGCACTCAATCAAACCCAACTAAAACAAAGAGTGCGCCATCTCTACCCCCGCGCAATCTCTCCTAGCTTTACCTTAAATTTAAATGGATGAATGAGTTTTGGATTGTGTGTGTGTGTGTGTGTGTGTGTGTGTGTGTGTGTGTGTGTGTGTGTGTGTGTGGGTGTGTGTGTTTGTGAGTGTGTGTGGGGGGGATGAGTGTGTTTGATTGTTTGTATGTGTGAGAGAGTGTTATTGGAGCCATAAAGCAAGCAAAAACACTTCAAATTAAGTATCCAACGAACGATGCTGTTATCCAACAAAAGAAACATCATTATCGCACCTCTATTCTGTGACGAGACATTGCATGACACAACTAATTGTGGTACATCAAGTGGCGTCGAACACAATTGTATTCCAGCGCCCATGTTGTATCCACATCATGTATCCCTACTTGTTTTATAAAACAATTTGTATATTCAAAATAATTAAAAACAGAACCATTCTTCTGTAATATAGAAACCCTATGAGTCCTATCTAAGTGAAGGTTTAGTTATATTTGTTTCTGACAAGTGTTTAAATTTCACTTCACTACTGAATAACATAATTAAATGTTTAACAATATTTTACAGGGTGGGAAAAATAGAGTTTGCGCTTCCAAAGTTAAATTACATTTTTTTTCGTTAAATGTTTACATACAGTAGCGTCATCAATCAGTGACAACCTCCGTCACAGATCGAGCCTATCTCAATCGCCCCCAATATCAAGTAAGTAGAATTCTGGAGGATGAACGGTGAAATATATAATATAATTACTAATATAGTTAATAATATATTATAATATATAATATAATTATATAAATATTATTTTTGTAATATATGTACAGCACATAAACTTGTTGATTAACTTAGTAATAAATAAATAAAGTGTATATTTGTGCTTTTCATATAAATCTATTTTAAATTATAAACGTCTTCCATATACTTTAAATAATTTTCATCATTTAATAGAATTTCGAAAACACATCTTATTGGATAAAAGTCTCTGGTTTCATAAAAAAAACATCTTTCGCCATTTGAATAGAAAAAATAGGAATATTGAAACATTGTTTCACTCTCCCTTTCTCATATTCGTAACCGGCCTACCATTTGAGATTACCCCCGATTTACAAAAGTATATAAAAATTTATATTACTTTATTATTACTTGAAATGTATCATCTTTTCAAATTTTAAATGGGTTTTGAATTTAAGGAATAAAACTATAAATGTTTACGCATTTAGTTTCCCAATACAAGTATAGATAGATGCTTCATAATTGATTATGAGTCACATTTTACTGGGCATTGTTTGTTTCCTGAGACTTGTAACTAAAACTCAGAGACAGTGATCTACAGTTTAGTTACTAATGAGTAAATAATTACTTGGAAAAAATATACATATTGTTTTGTCATAACGTCTGATTATCAGTATTATATGGAACCAACTTGTAAAATCGATCACATCAAATATTATTTAAATACAAGTAATAATTTTGTTAAAAAAATTTAGCTAATATGTTTAAACATATTAGTATGTAACATATTTGTGTGTATATATATGTATATATATATATATATATATATATATATATATATATATATATATATATATATATGTGTGTGTGTGTGTGTGTGTGTGTGTGTGTGTGTGCTGTGTATCTGAGAATTACTTCAACATAAATTATTTGTCTTCTGACAATTGTTTTCTAAATTAATTTTGATTTGCTAATTACTGTAACTTGTTTAATTATAATTGCTGTATCATATAAGACCCATGGGTAAATTTGTAATAATTTTAAACCCTTTATTTGTTTACAAAGAACGTAAATTTTATCTATATTATAATTTTATTTCAGTATACTTTGTGAACAATACTTTTAATACATTTTCTTTACCTCTAATATAAATAAAGCCTTTATTTTTATAACATTGTTTATTCATTGTTTTTTAAATTTAAAAAAATTACTTGAATTTTCATTTTTACCAAAAATAAATGAATTTACAAAATTTTAGATTTGAACAAGAAGAAAGCAACTTCCTCTTCTATCCCCCCTTCCGGGATAGATTTGGTTATAATTTTATTTTACATTACTATCTACCTATATAAAATGAACCTACGGATTATTCAGTCAGGATAGATTTTGTTATAGTTTAATACGACATTACTATATACCTACTCATACATTAAAATATACCTATGAAGTATGAAATCAGGATAGATTTAGTTATAATTGTATTCTACATTACTATCTACTTAAATTAAAGTATACCTACGAAGTATCCAGTCAGGATAGATTTGGTTATAATTTTATACAACATTACTATCTACCTATATTAAAATATGCCTATGAAGTACGCCTATGATAGATTTGGTTGTAATTTTCTGCATCGGCAATAAGTCCAAATATTTACCAAAATTACAACCAAATCCAAGACAGTTCTATGCAAGACGTCCTGACGTGACATAGTTCTGTTAATTTCGTGAGCTCGGTGCAAGACTCGAATATAATGAATTCTCTCCCGTTACGCTACTTGACGCAGTTTTTCTTTTGTTTTCTCCAAAGATGTGACGAAGACATTATTAACTTCTACTATTGACCATTTTTAATTATATTTAAACTTTTTGATTTTAGTCAGGTATGTGTAGTGTGCGACGGCACAAAAACTCTTCGTCGTCCATCTAGAAGACCTCAGTGAACGGGAGGGTCCAAGGTTCAGGTATGTGCAAGTTTATGTTCATCATTTATTGTGTATTGTAAATATATGTGACATCATTTGTGCTTTTACCGTTACCAGATATTTAGTATGATTTTATCTCAAAAGTCCTCCGTAAAATCCAATTGTAATCAAACATTCCGTTACATATTTTGGTATGACATACGGGCACGTAACAAGTATAAAGACTATATTTAAATAAAACAATACTTAGGATGGTAAAATATATTTAAATAAACAATATTTAGAACAATTGGTGTATGACAAACAATATTTTAAATATATAAGTTTGAATTTACAAGTTTAAATTAATTAGTGTTAGGAAAACTTGAGAATTAAATTTTATTGCAATTAATGTAAAGAAGTTTAGTAAATTTTTCCAGTAAAAAGTTGTAAGATTTTTCCAGTATTTCTAAACAAGTTCGGTAGCAATTGTAGGAAAGGGGAATACTTTACCATTTTTATTACCAGCAGTGATCGGTTTTCGAGGAAAGTGTTTTGTCACCGGACAGTTTTTAATACGATAAAACTTTCGAAACGCTCTCCTGGGGCACCGCTAACAACCATTCGCGTAGTTTTTCTTCCTGTTTTGCATTCATCATAATACCAATGTTGTACCGCTATATAATTTTAAAAAGTTGGATGTTAAATATTGCAGTTACATGTTACATAGTTTATGGATGACTTGTAATGTCAAGGGCATTCTAAAAATGATTTTTAATTGCCGAACATTCAATAAAAAGGCTACAAATAGATTCAAATGCAATAAAAATTAAATTTATTGACCATAAGTTACAAATGAAGAAAATACAAATTGTGAAACTTACATAGTTTAAATTCTCATTTTAAATTTCGTTTAAGGTGTTATATTTTAGAACAATTTTTACCGTTCAAGAACGTATGGCTTAGATAGTAGATCTCCACAACGAGATTGCTTAATATAAAACAAATACATTACAAAATACAACAAATTAGTCAATATTTCTAACCGTTTAAAATTTGTTGCTTGGTGTGGATTCATCAATCACTTTCCACGGTTATTCAGATTTTGAAAGTTGCACAATTTTACCTTCCCTACTTTCTTTTGAAAAGATAAATTTTGACATCAGAATAAACATTACATTAAGAATTATTAACTTAGCTGAACAAAAACTTATGTTGTAGAACGTAGCTCCTGGATTATATTTACCTTTTTTGGTTAGGATCCGCTATGAGTTAAATGATCAGACATATAATTAGGAAAAATTTTGTAACTGATGTTCAGTAAAATGTTATATAAATTAAAGTCTTAAAATAAAAAAAGGTTTCACTTTGCTGCATCTCACAGTTGCGTCTGTATCGGTGGGCCAAGAAATAAGAAGGACGCTTAGAAAATAAAAAACTACTTTAGACCTTCTGCGCTCATCCCTCACATTCCATTTCGCTCATCTTGATCAGCTGTTGTTTTAAATATCTCGATTTAATATAACCGCTTGGGGAAATTGTATACCTCAACAAATATTTCTTTATATATTTCTTATTAATATACAATTCACAATTTTTTTAAAATTCATTTTAAAATAACTATTTTTGTTTGTTTTCTGAATGATGCTGTAATATTACCATTATTTTACTGCCTGGAGTGAGGCACAGAGAGGCGAACGGAACCTACCATTATTGTGTTAAAGGTTTCTGAGGAAAATATATTTTAAAAACTAGTGGAACTATATAGTAAGGCTTTGCGCAGTTTAAGGGTTCGTCTAATAGTTTGAGAGCTTTCTAAATAGCATATTGTAGTGATGACGAGCTGAGGTACAATATATAAAATTGTTCTATGCAAAAAAATGTATTTTCTAAATTATAACAATATGTTATTCGATAACATATATTGAACTATTATTTTTGTGGAGCAACTCATTTGCTTTTCCAGGTGTATCTTTCTTTCAATATTTATTGAATATTACGGCAAACTGATATATATATAATTTGCCTTCTCTCTGTATATAGGCTACCACTACATTATGTCATGTAAGTGTAATATGTAATGATAAATGCAAATATGAAAACACAGTTTCTGGTGTTACAGTTTACTATTTTTTTAACAAATGAATATTAGTTTGTTTTACAATTCCTTTTATTAATTCACTATCCATATATATATATATATATATATATATATATATATATATATATATATATATATATACATATAAAGCTAATCATATAGTGTTTGTTCATCCACTCAACGTCAAATACACTTTTCGAAACTTGTAGAGGATATTAATTGATGTTAATACAGTTTTTTTTTCAAATAATAATTCAATAGTTAAATATAATGAATTAATTTTAGTTCAATATCTTACAAAACGTTTCTCTAAAGGGGCGAGGTATATAATATAGTTATTTTATCCCATTTGGCTGAAAATATGTGTAATATATGATTTCATAAAACTGCTGATTTTATGTTATAGATTATGTGATAGAACAACTGTTTTAACACATAGCTTAAGTTACTTTGTTTATATTAGTTGTAGTTATTCAATAAAAAGTAACTAAAATAATATTTTTCGCTGTTGACATAAGTAGGAGTTAACTTTAAAAAGGTGCTGTTTATGTTACTTGCTTAAACGTCTTTAAAAGTATTTAACAAATTTTTCACTAAAGTTTATATAGAGAGAATGAGGTTTCTAATTTCCATTCTCCACTAAGTCTTTGGTTGGTGTTTATCCTTGAGTCCAATCATGAAATTTTAAAACTAAAGAAAACAACGGAAAGACTAAAGATAAATTTTAGCAAGCTTATGTTCCAACACGAAGAAGTTCTTATTGTGTTCCAGAAAAGGTGTTATTTACTGTTTACGATGGATTTTTTAGATGTGTTTTTGAAAATTAGTATGAATAAATAAAGCAGTGAGAAAAGTGAAACACTTTTTAAAAATTATCAATTTTTGTTTTTTTAGAGTTCTGTACTTTTTTTCTAAAGACGTCTTGTTGTTATGTCTTGAGAATATGATATACGTAGAACAGGTGAGTGATATTTGTTTTTGAGTAGCCCAATACTTAAGTACCTGCTGTCAAAATTACTAAATAATTAGTATGTAAATAATTTTATTAGTTATATCAATTTAAACCAATTCAATATACAAATAATATCGGATTATGATTAGAAGGACAAACAAATTAAATGGAGACGAAATTAAATTTTTAGAGACGAATATTTCTATAAGTACTTCATGTGTACTTCCTGGAGAAGTAATCGACCAAAACCTATTTATGAGGATCGGTAAATGACTCATAACTTTTATAACTTTCAAACTAAGGATTAATGTAGTCTAATTTTTGAATAAATAAGTTGTTCTACAAATTATTTCGTACATAGATTAATCGATTCCGTAGAGTTTTAATCGTCAGTTTAGCTAGGAAATATATCTGACAAATATCAAACACAGTAAATAGGATAAATAATATAAGTTGTTGATAAGAAATTTTGTTGGTACGCAGGTTATACAATGTACTACACGTACAATACGTTTTCTACTAATAAAGGGTTTTATCAATAAAGGTCATGAAAACCTAATAAAACTAATATTCGTGAAAGGATCAGATGGTTTTGGTAATTCTAAATATATAGGCAGCAAGAAAAAGGAATAAATTGTACTTTGACCGCTAAAGGCTAATATCAAGAAAAATATTTTATTATGAAATAAAAAAATTATTAGTCGCTTCGAAAAGTAATTTATTGATTTGGAAAATTCCAAGCATAAGCATTTAAGGTATTATACAATCTGTTTAAAAGATATATCATTCGATATATTGGGAGTATGTATAAACGGAGAGAAATTTGTCTTAAACATTGGACAGTAAATATAAATATTCTTTGCAATATTTATTTCTAGACTATATAATTTTGTTTGAAGATTATTAAAGCCTTTAAGCTGCTGTCAGGTTGGTATTACTTAGTTTACAAAGTATTAATTTGTCTCCAAGCGGGCTTTTAAGCTCCGACCACAATGAACATTATCAGAGCGCGCGTTACAGCATACAGTTGGAAGTTCAGGTTTAACATGGGTTCATAGAGAATGTAATTATTAAATAATTATTGGTTGTGACCAATTTATTTCTATATTATATAGCAATGCATATAAGGAAGATATTTGGAGTTGATGAATATTAGCTCGTTTTTAATATGTCAATATTGTTTCTTCCCCTTGTTTTATCGCTTTAGATATTAACGTATATAAAATGTTTAAATTTAAAAATTATTGGAATATACGTTTTCCTGAAAATATCAGTTAGAAACAGTATACGGTACTGGATTGATATAATAAATATAAATAATATAAAATAATAATTGTTAAGGTTTTCTTAGAATACACTGTAATAGTGGACAAGTAGCTCATTTCAATTTTTAAATTGAAGTATTCTACTTATGTAATATAACAAAGACAGTAGTAATCAATAACAGCTTTTAATTTACATTAAAAAAATCATAAACATTTATTTAGTTTGGGGGAAAAGTGTCAAGCTATTATACTTTTAGGATCTTCTAGGCACCTCGAACAATTATTAAAAAGAATAACAACATTTTATGTAGGCTTTGTACAGATCCCCAACATTGCTGGAGTGACTTATTACATAACTTCAAATTCTGATAGAACGAAGAGGCATATTATTATCTAGGGGATATATAAGGCTGTCCTGGATACTGTCGCTTAATAAAGTAGACCTGCGCTTTACCGCTTTATACCTGTAATATGTTCCTAACAGTGTTACCCTTCATAATTTGTACTAAGTTTACTTCTAATGTGGTCTCGTTTCCTGTCCATTCTTTATGTTTGGATAATTTGTTGGTTTATGTTTACAATACTTTTAACGTTTTAAAAAAGTCAGTGTATTCTGTTGTGAACAAAAGAAGTGAAAATTATGATGGAAATAATCTTTGTAATGCAACGTTTAAAATAAATTTTCATTTTAATATTTAATAGTAATTTTATAAACTTTATAATAACCACTTGAGGGTTTTTGTCCCAAGTAGTAATTACGTAGATATACAAAGGAAACAGAGGATATTATACTTTAATAATCAGGTTCTAGTCGTAAATCTACCAGCTTCAACGTTTTGGATAGGTCTTTTGGACAGTCACGCCCCGTTACTCCATTGCAAAACAGAAAAATTTGGAGTAACCATTACAGCGATCCGGTGAAGAATTAAAATAATGGTTTACAAAAATAAACCACCAAATGAAGAAAAAGTATTTTCTATCTTTTCATATTGATTAACTTTTGAATGGGATGTAAGTAAGATTAAATTATCTACGAGTACATAGGGTTGTTGATACTTAGATAGATTAAATGTTGCATGAAATCGTGCTACAGGTCCACATTTACCGCAGTCTCACATTCGTCACTACATAGATAATTCGGTCACGAGTATGTGTCACCGCGTGCGGGCAAACAACTTTAGCCTATAGAACACAACTAGAAAGACAAACGTATTCAATTAATTTCTTGTATTGAAAGTTTTTTATTTTTTTTGGATATGAACTGCTAATAAATACTTTAGATATATTGAGGTGTTACTTTTTCTCAAGTAATTTGTTGTGATGTGTAAATTTAGACAGCATTATTATAACAAATGACACCCAAAAACCTTTAAATATTTTACATTTAACCTAATGCACATTTAGGTTACCAAGTAACCATATCCAAAGGTATGAAAACCAAGTTAGTTTTATTCAAATAAAAATATTCGTGGTTAGGGGTTTTTTGAGTATTAATTATTAATTTTTTTAAACTATATTTTTCCAATAAATAGTATCAATTATGTTGCGAATTTATATTGATTTGAAATTCTAGTGATTTATTAATTCGATCATTTTTTGCACAGTTTTTAATTTTTCAATGTAGCCTATTACTTTCAAAACTAATACGTAGTGGTACTTTCTAATAGATAAAACTGTAGGTGGGCTTAAATAGGGAATGAATACATTGTAATAGATTCTTTCAGTGTACGTTAAATTTACAGTAACAATGTCAATAAGATGTGACGAATGAAATGTTGGAGTTAACAGATAAACATATTGAACAAAGTTATTAAACTAAACATCTGGGTATATGAGCTGAATCAGAAACAGTAAAATGGTTTAGGTGTTCACGTTTGATTTTTACCACGTTATGTTATTTCACATAATACGTGAGAAAAGTTTGTTTCTTCCCGGGGGAAGGCAGAGAGCTTTTGTTTGTTCTATATACACACAAATAAAAAACTTTACACAATACACAGTTTAAATACAGGACAGAATAATGAATTAGATAAATGTTTTTGTTTATTATTGTAAGGTTACTTAATTTATTTGTAATAATTTTAATAGTCTGCCTTTAATTTTAATATTTTTAGCCAATAATCTTTAAAGCGTAAATTACTTAATTAGTTTTGCGGTTTTTTTGTAGGCCTACTTAAATATTTTTTTGCAAACCCAAGTGGTCACAAAAATTCACTTTATCAATATATATATTTTAATTATTTAACCTTTTTTATTCAACAATTTATTTATAAAATATTATTCTTTTAATTTTTTTTCTGTTCTTTAGAGTCGAATCAATGCCAAACTCAACATACTAGTAGGTATATGGGGGGGGGGGGGTGATAGAGTGTCTAGGTAAAATAAAGTACAAGCTATATAGTAACGATTTGGGGTGGGGTGATAGCGTGTCTAGGTAGTACAGATTTTGAAATGAATGGGAAAAGTAACTGGTGTTGGCAGCTTTTTGTTTAAAGTGAAACCACCCTTATACGGCCTGCAATGTTAAAAATAATTAACAATATACCCAATGTCCTAATAGAAAAACAATAATAAATTTTTAAAAACAATTTCCAAAGTTATTTAAGACTAATCTCTTAGATACGTTTGGATGACCAGATAGATTTACTTGATTATTATTTTTATATTGTGCTTTAGAATTTAGAGATGGTTGGATTATTATACTATCAATGGTAATGTTTGAGAAACGTTTCAATAAAACGTCATAAACTAAATAGTTATGTACTTAAAACCTAATGATTTTATTGGAAGGGCTAGTAAATATCATAATATTTTACTAACTAGAACTGAAATGATAGAAATATAATAATGTAACACAAAATTATTAAAGAAACAAGAAAAATATAAATAGATAAAAAAACCATCGGCACTAAAATATCTCACCTAAATTATATGGGTCATATAATATACATTTACATGTTAAAACGTGTAAAGTGGTTTTTAAATAGTAATAAAATAAGGATATAATTTTGATACTTAGTTTAATTTTACGTCCGTGCAGGTTGATTGTGTTACGTAACTTAGTTTGAAGTATTCATTGTATGTTGTCAAGACAGGTTTAATTTTTTTTTGAGTTATTAATTTATATTATTAATCTTATTTAACTTGAAACACAGTAACTAAGACCACTAAATGTCTCAGAAGAAAGATAAAACGTGATCAGAACATGTTTACAGAAATACCCACTTGCTGACAATAACTACAAATAAAGAAAAAAGGAAACAATTTTGTAATTGAACTACCTTAGTCTTATATGTTCCTAATGCAAGGACCGTCTGAACACAGGAAAGCTTTTATCGCACATGATGGGCACTAACCCTAAATAACCCCGTGTTTTTGTACCATCCAATTTTTTACAATGTTGAGCCCGTTGTATTATAATGCATATGAGTTGTTCCTCTAGAATTACAATACAATCTGTTACAGAGGAAATGGAGACCAGTCTGGGAAATATAAAAGTGTACTTGTCTAACAGGTAAAATAATAAAAGCAATAAATGCCTAATTACCACACTGTAGTAATTATATTTTAGGCGAAAATATGACTTTCTTTTAATAATATTGAATTTTTACTATGTTGAAAATATTGATTTATACTTCATCATATATTTGAATCGGAAGTAATTAAGAAGCAGATTTTATATTGGAAATACAGATAAATAATTCAATCCTTTCCCTTTTGTGAATGAAACAAAACATACACAGTTGTAAAGCTGATATTTTGCCATTGTATTTCCTAAATAACAAATTTGTTTAGGATGTTCTATTATCTTACAAAATGTTTTGCAAAGTATCAATATCCAGTGAATATATTGTTTACATGGGCGTAATCAAGACAACCTATGTTTTAAATACGCTGTGGATCAATTTCGACGCCCAATCGTTTGTTAAAAAATGTGTTTTTCCCTCCTCATGCTGACAAAACGAATATAGGTTAGTTTTGATTATGACATTTTTGTTATTGTGATAAAAGGCCTTTTCAAAACCGTATTTACAGCCTGTCAGTCGAAGCGCTATCAACCATATCCTGTTTATTTTAACGTATGACTCTATATTTGTGTACATAATACAATACCAAGAGATACAAGGTGATACAGATTACTTTGGAAATATCGTTTCTGATACCTCATTTACACACCTAAAGGTTTTGTAAAGTGCTGCTTATTTACTAATAGTAAAAATACGTTTTGGAAAATATTTTATAAATATTGTAGCACCGAATCTCCATTCTTTCTTGAAACAGAGTATATGTAGAAATATATATTTTACACGATACTTGAATAAGTTATTGAGCGTTCAAAGTAACTGCTAAGAAGTATAAAAATTATTTAGTTTATGATTAATGTTCTAGTTTTTCACAGTTTACAGATCAAGAGTTGAAAATAGCAAATACAATCACATTTCTGGTATTTTGTCTGTAAAAAGTTGCAGTTTTGCACCTGGTGCAAACGGGATGTAAAAAACCTCAACATATACTCCGCCGGTCTGATCGCCACACAGGTCACGTTCCTCGTGATACGTATTGGCAGGTTATTTAGAGAAATATACATGAAAATAAGACCTACACATTGAAGACCCAGTCAAGTTGGCAAATTTATTTTTTATATATTATAGTAGCCTTTCACCAGGCAATGTTTTATGGATTCTTGTGAGAAACATTGAAAAACGTATTTTGTGACAAACGTCACGGGGATTAGCATAGATATATAGGAAGATCTAGGTGCAGAAATTTCTAAAGAAGCAACTACAGTTTTGAGCAACATGAAAAGTAGGAATAATACGACAAAAATCACGTTGGGTATGTTCAAAGAAAAACTATCGTTTATTCCCATAAGAAAAATAAAGCTTTGCAGTGACTAGTGCTTAGTTCAAAGTTGATTTATTTATTTAATTAATTTGACATGAATATATTTTATTAAAATATCTTCTTTTAAACATATATTTGTTTTCATTTAGTTTACCTTGCTTAACAATTTTGTACGTATTATCCATTTCAAAAAAATATAGTTTCTATTTTACTGTAGAAGTTCCAATTATGTTATCAAATACATTAAGTTATTTATATCAGGTTCATCTCTACATTAATTAAAGATAAGTAAACAACCTAGATATATTCCCTTCGTGTTTGGTGATAAGTCTTAAATGTGAAGGAAAATAATTAAAACTAAAAAACATTAACTTTACTTTTCTGTATGATACAACAGCTGTGTAAAAACTCTACATAACAAGAAATTCAAATACCTGCTAAGACTCTAAAGCAAAATACTCTTTTCCTCAACTTTAATACCAAATTGTAACTTTTATTATAATGAAATGCATAGTTTTAATTTTAAATGAGTAATACAATGAATTTAAATTAAATTTGAATTAGGTTTCTTAAAGAGAAAATGAATGAGAAAGGGATGGTTATTTAGAGAAATATACATGACAATACACATTGAAGGCCCTGTAGCCAAGTTGCGATATTTATTTGTGTTATTGTACGCTTTTATCAGGTAATGTTTTTTGGATGCTAGTGAAAAACACTCAAAAACAAAATTGTGTGACAAACCGCACAAGGATTAACATAGAAGTATTGTTAGATCTACGTGCAGGGATTTCTAATCAAGTACAACTATTACTAAACAACTACAGTGTTGAGCAACAAGAGGAGAATTGCGATAAAAACCAGGTAGAATATGTTTATGAATAATTTATTGTTTATTCACATAAGGAAAATAAACGTTTCCAATGATTGGATAATAGTTCAAATTTGATATAATTATTTAATAAACGTTACATGAATATAATTTATTAAAATATTGTCTTTTAAGGATATATATTTTTTTAAAATTTAGATTACCTTGCTTAATTTTTTGCACGTATTATCCATTTTTAAAAACTTTAAGTTTCTATTTTTAACTGTTGAAATTTTAATTAAGTTACCAGGTTCGTTAAGTTATTTATGATAAGTTAATCTCTAGATGAATTAAATATAAGTTAACAACATTGTAACACACTTTAGATGATGTTACATATTAAATTGGCAAGGTTCAGAAAACAAACGAGAATGTATTCAAAAATTTGTAATAATGTGCAACTGTATAAAAAAAAATTGTAATGTATGAGAAATATTTTAATGAGATCTCTGGTTGTTAGTGACATCTAACGGAGAATTTTAAAACGTGTATTAAAATCGGGATGCGCCCCCCGGATGCGCGGTAGGTAGGAAGGTTACTCGCAAATACAATATAAGGCCTCTTTTAGCCAAGATGTAAAGGGCAACGGACGTGTCCGAGAGCAAGAAAAATTTTTATTTTGTTTTCAAAGTTTAATTTAAACCTCCTTTTTAAAACATGTTATAATCGTGAGATAGAAGACAGCGTACGCAACCAAGTACAAGATGGGACGCTGAAGTTACCGATGACATTTCCTGAAACTTTCCACGAGGAGGACGTGAGGTTACCAGATGTGAATGCAGCTAAGTGAACGATTTAAGACTTTAAAGATTTATTTCAAAATTTAAAACGTTAAACATCATAACTCAAACTAAAGAACCTTGAACGTTTCAATTCATTTACATAACAGTAATTTACGCACACTTTGGTACAATTGTGTTCACCTTGAATTATGATATTTGATTATAAAAAAAAGGGCAAGTAAACTCGAGTGTAGATTCATTTACAGCCATTGATTGATTAATTGTTTGTTAGAATGTTATCCTTAAAAATTCATAAATTAAATATTAAATGTCCGTAACTGAATGTCAAGAAATTTGTATCATGATTGTAACTTACCTTTTGTCTGCTGAATAAAAAGAGTATAATTTGCTTTAATTGCATTTAATCGAGTAATTATTTAACCAGCACACAATTCTTGCATTTCAAGTTAATAAGCCTTAAGATTTAATTTAATGAGACTCTGCTAATTTAAATAATTTAATCTTGTATTTTAAAGTATTACAATGTAACGGAGTTCTACCATCAAAGGCGTTACAGATAGACGGTTATTATTACGCCTAAACTGTAAGCTAGAACTAAAAATTAAAGCTTAAACTAAAAGAATTTAAATTTAATAATAACGTTACAACATGTATAATATTCCCTTCTTTACACGTGTTTTCTGCAAAACCCTTGAATGTGAAGGGTAATAATTAAAACATTAATAACATAAACATTAATTAATAAATAAACATTAACTTTACTTTTCTGTATGACACTGCTGGTAACTAAAAGCTTTACAAAATGTCAAGGACTTCAATGACTGCGAAGTAGGACTACTCGAAAGCAAAATACTCTTTTCCTCACCACTTCAATATAAGTTGTCACTTTTATTCAAATATAATGAATAGTTTTTAATTAAAATGAAGTAATACAGCCAATTTATATTTAAGTTTGATTCGGATTCTTGAACATAAAATCTATATATATTTTAATATAACTAATATTTTCATTTAATGTCTGTTATTAACTATTAATCTTTATTCATATATAAACTAGTGACAGATCACTGAAAATTTTGGTATTGTAAACACTAAACGTTTCGCATTTCTGTCTGAAATTCCTTTTCAAGAGGTAATTTTTAATTAAACAATTATACAACATAACTTATAATTTACAAAAAACACAATATTATATAAAATATAATGAAAATCAACAAATTATAAACGTTTATTAAACATCCATTTACAAGTAAAAATATCTTTCTGTAACAATCAATTGCAAACAATTTTCACTTGTTAATCGATATTTATTAAGAGTCTTGTAATTTGTTGATTTTTATTATGTTTTATATATTGTTATGTTTTTTTTGTAAAATGTAAGTCATGTTGTATAATTGTTAATTAAAACTGAGCTCTTGAAAAGGAATTTCGGAAAGAAATTCGAAAAGTTGAGCGTTTCAAAAAGCAAAATTGTCCGTAATCTGTCATAAGCCTATATATATATATATATATATATATATATATATATATATATATATATATATATATATACATATATATATATATATATATATATATAGGCCTATATGATATACATATAATTATATTATAATTACACCTAATTTTAAGCTATAAATTATCTTAAAAAACTGAAACATTCGGCTGTATGTTACTTTGTCGGTAATAATTTTCTATTTTTTCTGTTTAAATCGAAATAAAACCTACTTCTGTAAGGAATTATACTCTATGACATTCTACATAATGAAACGTTCAAGCTTATACCCACTGTTTCTCTTATTGTAGGCGTTGTGTAGTGACCCGTAGATTTTACAGAAATGAACTCATTTAAATATAAGGGAGATGATATTGTGACGGAAATACATATGATGTGTTGAAATATTGTGTGGCATAAAAAGTGGAAAATAGTTTCTTTTTACAAGGTTTCAAATTTATGAAAAGGTTTTGCTGTTTAGAAAAAAATTGTATGCATAAAAATAATACACTTTCAGACAAAGTGGAATTACGGAACATACTAATTTGCTATTTTTCATGACCAAATATCATCAAGCAACCAACGTAGATCCTTAATGCTAACACCTCTGTTTATGTTTTGATTTTCTTTCAAAAGTTCACTTCCAATTGATAATCAGTAATTGTCGAAAAAGCCTATGCAATCAACTGTTGTGTGCTTGTGCACAATCTCTCTGAAGTGTGGCAAGGTTCGGAAAATTATACATGGTTTATCGTCGTGAAAGTGAAAAAACAATTATGCACAATGATTCTATCGGCCGCAAAATAACCTTCAATTGTATCACTGAAGAGACTGAAATGTGCTCACAACTTCCATTGTACCATCGACGTTCGTGATATGGAAGTCCTCCTACAGGTATCAAATATGTGGGTTGTCGCCAGAACTCCTTATTTTACCCAAGTGCTGTGGCTTTAACTAACCCAACACTAGTGGCTTGGTTTTACAACTTTGTTTAGAAATTTAAATGTACTGTAGCGCTTACACCAGTGAATGTATCGGCTTTGTACTTTAGCAACATTTAACGGTATCACATGAAGGTTATATTCAAGCATTGTGAATAGGAAAAAAATAAGTAGCATAGTATTTGACCATATATTACCTTGAAGTATTAGCAACGTTTTTACACTGTAAAGTTAAAAGTTAAATTGAAAAGCATAGGCCCTGCTGCTTTGATGTTTTAAAACTCAAAACGTTTTAACTTTTATTAAAAAAACCAATTGTCTTAGATTGTTAGGCATTAATAAAAAACTTACTATCTAGTTGTTTTACGTTTGTAAGATGAAATCTAAATATTTGTAACGACGAAAGCTTTTCACAAGTATACATAAAGTAAAAGGTACTTACACAAGCGTTAGCAAAACTAATGTCTTTTACGATAGCCAAGAAACTATAATTTCTTGAAGATTGATTTATATTATTGTTTTGTAGAAATAAGTTAATGCTCACAGTTTATTTAGGACTTTGTAAGAGGAACTTGGATTTACGAATCAAGGTTGTTAACTTACATACTGTTGCCATGGTGTGCATTTTACCAATGGTTATTGTTTATAACTGTCATAATGGTTTTCCATCTCAACTATTAAATAAATGTTACATAGCTTTTACAGGTTTTCATCTGTTCCATACTTAAAAGTTCACCTGAGACTAATTTTTGTTAGTGAGTGAAACATATTGTTTCAGTGTATTATACGTATTAGTTGCTACCTAATAATATTTAGAAGAAAATACGGTTGGACTTTGCGGATCATTGTTTCTCATTAAACATACACGAAAATATTTACAATTGTGTACCAAATTATAAAGTTTTAAGGGGAATATCACAATGTTTTCAAGTACACATATTGCGTACAGTTTGCTCATTTTGTATTTGATAATTTAGAATGTACAGTTTTGTCAAATTTCCAATTGTTAACTAACATTAAATGTTAATAGCAAATCATTAATAATGCGGAAAATTACGTGTCAATGTCAGCCCCTTTAACTTGAAGACTCATTCTAGGCTTCGAGCGAATTGAATTTGAGTACAAAAATGCATCTCTAGCTCTCAATCAAGCTATATAAGGTTTGGTTGATTTTTAATACAGTGAAAATATTGAAAAAAGCCATAAATACCACAAAAATAAAAAAAAATTAAAAAAAACAAGTTACTTATGATTTACATTTCGGATAGATTACAAGATGTACATTTTAAGATTACAGATGAAACAGATATGTAGATATAGATGTTGAAGTCATCATCATCAGAGGGACATATTCTTAATAAATCTAGCCAAACTTTTAATAGGGATGAAATTATTTTATTAGGTAAAGGGTTAAATTTTGCACTTTGTAATTATACTAACAAAACTGTTGTTGATATATTAGCTAATATAGAAAGTAGTATTTCTAATTTAAAAGAGACAGATAAAAATTGCATTAAAAATACCTATAAAACTAAAATGGAAAATAATATTCGTATGTCCAATAAACCGGCTAATGTTAAAAATAATTTTGATTTAGTTAAAGGTCCTTGTAACAAAGATTGTTGTTTTTTTAAAGCTGATAAGGGGAATAAAATTGTAGTTTTCCATAAAAAAAGATTATGTCTATAGAGTAACTAAAGTGTTACAAGAAGTGCCATATCAGAAAATTGTTAAAAACCCATTAAATAAGCTTATTCAAGTTACAAATGGTACTATTAAGAATTGTAATCTAGTCATTAATAATAAAAATATTTATAAATTTCAAATTTCTAATCCTGTTATACCTAGGTTATATTGTCTTCCAAAAATCCACAAGGAATAGGTATAATGAGACCTATAGTTTCTGGGATTGAGTCCCCTACTTACCTTTTATCAAAATGGTTAGCCTATAAGTGTACTTCTTTAGGAGAAAAACGTTTTATGTTTCCTATTAAAAAAAGCATAGAATTTGTCAACAAAGTTATGAATATTAAACTTAGTAGTACTGAGATTATGGTATCTTTTGATGTGAGTTGTTTCCCAGCACTCCTGGTAAAGAAACTACGTTGTATATTGAAGATTTTTTAAAGGAAAATAACATCGAACATGTTAAAATAAACGAATATGTCAAATTCACTTATATATCTATGTACAAATTTTTTAAGAAATTTATTAATGAATTTTTTAAATAATATGATGGTACTGCTATAGGCCACATTGTGTCTCCTTTCTTTGCTGAGCTTTGTATGAGCATATTTGAAAAAACACCTAAAGAATAGAATCACATATTTTCCTAGAATTGGTTAAGATATGTTAACGATGTTTTTGCGATTTTTGATAGCAGTAAGTGTAATGTTGATGTTTTTGTAAACCAACTTAATATCATACATAGTTCCATCAAGCTTACTTATGAATTAGAAATTAATACGTGTTTACCATTTTTTTTAGATATTCTGTGTATTAAAAATCATGACAAAATAGAATTTGATATTTACAGGAAACTTACTAACAGTAATAGATATATTGTAAATAGTTCCAACCATTGTAATAGACATAAAATAGGAGCATTTAACAAATTGATTAACAGAGCGATTAGTGTACCACTAGTCCTAGACGTTTTTACAGGGAGATTAATTATATCAAAGGAGTGACTAGATATAACGATTTTGATACTAAAATTCTAGATAATATTCTTAGGGAACAAAGATTAAAATATATTTAAAGCATATCTACCACTCTTCAAAAAAGATAAAAAATGTAATTATATTTTATATATATTATTGTATAATATATAGCCCATTTGGTCCCCCGTGGTATGTGAGAAACACGGTAATAGCCGCAAGATTTAACGTCCCACCCCTAGATGATTTCATCATCAAACTAACTTCATCCCTCAAAGATCGAGCAGAACGCTCCTCTTCATCTGTCGGCAATAGTTACAAATCCGGCCCCGCCTCCGATGCTCAGAAATCGGCCCCTGTGCCTCGTCTACGAGCCTCCATGAAGGTCAAACACCTAAAAGCCTCACCTAACAAAAATCCAGGCTGAACCAAATCTGCTCAACCAAAAGACAAAATTAAATATTTCCTAAGCACCAAACAACCAAGTGCAAAATTTAAATGTACATGACCATTACAAAAGCCTCTAAGGCTATCAGTCTAAGGCTAACAAACCATTGTCACTATAAAGTCAAAATTCAAATATTAAAAGGCTGTGAGTTTTCAGACACACCACATCACAGGAGCGGAAAAAGAGAGCTCCGTCTAACAATCCAAGGATTGGTATCATTCTAGTTTGTAACTTCTTGTTTGCTAGATTGTAATTTTGTAATTAGACCCTCTGAATATAATGACGTGGTCATCGAAATGTACATAAGGGTTTAATCTTAAGTTACTTGATTTATTTGTTATTGTTGATTATTATTGTGGTATTGAGGTTCTTTCCAATATTTCCAATGTACCACTGTGCTCTTGATATTGTATAATAATTTTTATTTTAAAACTATAATCTTGAAATATTTTCAGCCCTGTAAGTTTTTTTATTTAAATTTTATTTTTTTTTTGTCACTGCTTTCTATATTGCTTAGGTCACTGGTATCTATTTCTATAGTTCTCTTCTTGTCATGATATTATTATGTTTATTAATTTCTTGTAATATATCTAAACTATTCTACAAAAACAATCTAAAAAGACAGATTCCTCTAAAATGGTAATCGCTGTTCAAAACTTTAAAAAGTCTATATTAAAAAAAAAAATAATAATAATATCTGCAGAAGAAAACTTGAGACACCACCAACTTAGATAGTGTAAGAGGTGAAGCCAAAATAACAAAGCTTTAAAAAATAAACATTCAGTACTAAAAATATTTTAGGTACAAAAAAACATCCCGAAACTAGTCAAGGGTAATACTAAGTAAGCTAGTAATGGCTAATATTAGAACTAACAAATACATATTACATTGTCAATTTATTATTATAATATAATTTTACAGTTTCTATGGCAATTGATATATCTGAAATGTAACAATGGTGATCTGTAAGTTTGTTGGAATACGATGTATACTTAAAAATAGCTTTTAGAAATGTGCACAAACCTTAACAAACATTAAAAACTTCCTGAAAGAAATTTTATTTTCATCGTACTTACTACAGAATATTAAAACGTACTGGAGTAGAAACCAAAAGTATTTCTTTATACACTATCAATTTTGTACATTTATTAGCCTATATATGTTTTAGAAACTTTGACTCCTAATTTAGTGAAATGCCTTGGACGGGACTTGTTTCGTAACGGGTTTCAAATATATTTAAATTAAGTATGCCTACTTCTCTTCTGTCAGCATGGTGTGTTTACAAAAATCTCAATATATTAAATCATGTAATGTATTTATTTAGGAAAATAAAAAAACGCATGGCTAACATAAAAACTACAAGAAAATTTATAAGGAGAAAGAATATTTTGCATGTCGGAAAAAAGTCATTTCTGTGTTACAAAAATAAAACAATATTTGATTCAATCTTCACTTGAGCTACTAATTTTTCACTAAACTAACTTGCACATGATTTAGCTTGTTAAACATGCCATTAGTAGATCTTACTCTTCTGATTATTGAGGACGGCTACTTATGTGTCCATTATCAAATCAGACTGTAACTCGCGGTCTTACTATTGTTACGGTTGAGTTGACCGTGGGATACATCTCTCGAAATAGCCTTCCTCAATAAAAAAAACGTAAGTGCTACTATAGAAAAGAGTAAAATACAAATATAAACTCAAGTATTTTTAGTAAAAATACAAATAGTTTTGACAAAAAATAATAATAAAAAGGGAGAAATATCCAAAATAAAGAATTTCCCTAGTAATTTATTTTTGTATTATTGTTATGCTTAGTTATATAAAATCAATAGTATTTTTGTTAATAGAAAACTCACATGGCATATAAATTCAGATATTTAACGTGAGATTTAAATAATGTGATATTGGTTTATAAAACCAATTATAATAGTCTAATGTAGGCTATATTAGTTTTTTACGATTTATGTCCGAACTGTTTCTATGGAATTCATTTAGAATATATTATTAAAAGTATTTTTTATAAAATTGTTAGAATAAGACACTGTTTACAAAAAAAACAAAAAACCTGAAGGAAGCTCAAACAGTAATAAATTTAAATTCGATTACGTTCGTAGAAACAGAATAGCTCTAGATAAAGTTGTTTTTGTGTTTGATCAGAATTAATCGCATTGTGAATCAACTTCAAATTAGGCGAATTTTATATCATATTGAGAAAGAATATACTTCGCAGTTCCAACTTTGTTCAACTATTCTTCTGTTATAAATGTATAAATCAACTGTGTCTTATTTTTTTTTTAAATAAATAAAACCTCTATACCACATATTACTTTTTCATTCATATAATACCTTATGTAGATTTCAATTGCATGGCAATTGTTTAGATAGTTTGTTTTGTAAATTACCTCTAAGGGTGGTTGATATGCAATGTACATAAAGTATTAAAAAAATATAAAGTAATTTCTGGTTTACAGGTTTTATTTATTTAAATTGTTCTTCTGCTGATATTGTTTTTGGGTTCTAAACCTAATCCTGAAGCAACTTAGATAATACGATTTATATTTAATAAGATCTTCAGATTTAAATGTTTTATAATCCCTCTAATTAGGCTACTTATTTTATAATACAAAAAAAACAAGTTGGTTTGGAAACCTTTCGCTTACTGGTATTAAAGACTCAATTGTACAAATAGTGAAAAAAAAAATTATATATATGAACTTTTTGTAGTTTAACTTAAACATTTGGCGTAATTATTTTTATTTTTATAAACGACACTTTTTTCAAGACAATGATCCAAATTATCGCCTAAGGAAATAGACATTCAGAGAATGGATTTTCATAAAAACGTAAACCTAATAAGCTCAATTTTGTGAGGGTACTTTTTAATGGATTTACGAATCGAAGTTGTGAACTCACAATTAAAGCATGACGTACTTACTGTTAGAATGGTGCGCATTTTTCAAAGGGTTATTATTTATAACTGTCATAATGGTTTTTGACCTCGACTATTAAATAAGTATCACAAAGCTTTTACCGGTTTTCATCTGTTGCATATTTTGAAGGTCCTCTAAGACGGATTTTGGTTACCGTATTAAATACTCTTTCAGTGTGTTTTATTTATGTATGAGATTACCTATTCTGAACGCTTTAGGTAAGGCTAGTACCAGCTCTAGACTGGTGACTGAGACTATAGCTTCTCTAGCAGAGCTGAGTAAGTATAATTCGCTCAACCTAACCTGGATTCCAGGACATTCTGTCTGGATAGGGAATGGGAGAGCTGACGCCTTAGCAAAACAAGGGAGTATAACTCAAGGACTGTTGCTGAGGGCAGTGGGCATGCCGCCTCAGGAGGGGCGCAAGAGGATCACGGCTCATATAGACAGGTTTTGCAAGCAAGAATGGAATGCAATCTTGGGGTGTAATAAATTCAAGGTACTGTGGGGTTACTCAGGAGATTTGTAGGGCAAAGTACTACTCTTCTTAAATAGACCTCAACTCAGAGTTACTGTAGAGCTAATCACAGGCCATGGGAATCTGAGGGGTTTCCAATAGAAAATTGGAAAATCTAGGTCCCCTGTGTGAAAGAGATGCGACGAGGACCAAGAGGAAAGCCCAATCCACGTACTCTGTGAGGCCCCTGCTTTGGGAGCTGCAAGGAGAAAGTGATTTGGCTGGCCGGTATGTACACCAGAGGATATCAGAAGGTTTAGAATTAGGTGGGTACTTGATTTCTGCAAAGAGGTAGGTATCCATTAAGCTAGTCCTTTGGTACGGATGGGAAGAGGGTACAAAGGCCGTAGCTAAGTGCTCTACACCGATAAGGTCCCTCTGAGTTTTAGTAATAATAAAAACAATATATATTTATACCTATTCTACCTTTCATAAATATTCCTTTGGATTTCAATATTTGATGTTTCTTAATTTTTTCAGAAATATATTGATTCATTGACGTTTTTGTAAGGTTTAGGCGCTGACCGTAAATAGTATTTTCAAGACGCAGACATCATATGGAAAAAGCGAGGCTCGCGTCTTGAAATGTGTGCCCGTGTAACGGATGGAAAAATACCATAAAACGTATCTCCAATGCTCTTGGGAATGAAGTTCAGTGATAATAAATAAACAAGAAAATAAATTTGCTGTGTATACCCTATACAATATACATATTGCTATGTCATCTATTTTTTTATATATTCTATTTAAGTAGTTTTGGTTTAGAACGGCATTTAGGCATTTTGTTATTTTTGATTTCTAGGCCTACATTTGGAATTGCTCTACAGATTAGGTAATTTATCCTTATTTGGAAAGTTTCATTTATTGGTGTATTGGAATACATATTTGTAATATCGAATGATATTAATGTAGTGTTGTTTAATGTTTTTGTTTTTTAGTGTGTCGTTTAAATTGCCTGAGTTTCTATGGTGAAATTATTTTCTAGGATGAGTTCGTAATTTACTGTGTAAAATATAGTGGGTATAAAAAGTACTGGGTATTATCTAATGTACAGTATTTTAATTTCTTTTTTCATTTATTGAAAAGTTAAATGTTTTTTTTAATATTTCATATATATATATATATATATATATATATATATATATATATATATATATATATATATATATATATATATATATATGGGCGTTTAACCGTTAATTTTAGGGAGATTTGACTAATTGTAGTGTATTGCAAGGGTATTTTGGTTAAATATATTGTAATTATTTTTTGCTGATTGTATGATTTTATATATATATATATATAAAGAACTAAGTCAAAATACAAATACAAGAATTATAATTGAATTTACAATTCAATTTTTAATATTCCTGATGATGTTGGTACTGTTAGCCAACGAAAAGTTTTGAATTTTAAATTCAATTATAATTCTTGTATTTTTTATTTTGACTTAGTTCTTTATTAATACACAAGAATACATATTGCGATATATATATATATATATATATATATATATATATATATATATATATATAAGTTACGTGTGTTGTTAGGCTCAAAAACGTTTTAAAAACTAATTCCTTTATTAATTAAAAACAATTTAATTTTGAAATTCTTACATTAATTTTTAGTTAACAAAGATTCAACTGATATGCATTCAGTTGGAGTGCCTACAATTGTACTTTTCAAGAGTTTGCTACACACTAAAGCTAAAGCTGTTTTACCAGCTGCACAATACAGAATCTACTCTAGTAGGCATTATATTTAGTTAAGTTTACATTATTCGTTTACACAAATATTCCATCCCTAAATAAAACTTTGGGGGTGGCGAAGTTTCGTCATCTGTTGGAGTCCTCTTTATTGGGGAAGGTCGCTAGGTAATGGTTGATTTCTGGGATCCAGTTGATTATGTTGTCCGTGACTTCCAATGAAGCATACTCGCAGTTGGCGACGTCTAATGATGGACGTTTCACAATCCAATTTGTGGTGCGTTAAAAGCTTAAATGAGTAAAAGTATTTGGAATCTATTTTAGGCCTACCATTACAAATACTGTCTAAACATAAAATTACAGAATTAGATACTAAAATGTACCTTACTGTTGGTATTATCGTTACATAAACTTCTTCGTATTCTGTAGACAATGAATTCAATTTATACAATTTAAAATAAATATTTTCAACAATAGGTAAGTTTATAAAATACACAATGTTTCAGAATCTAATTTACAATAATTGTACTCTAATCATATTCTCTAATTTTATTACAATTATATGTTACATATTCATTACCATCTAGGCTACCGTTACAATTCCCGCAGTTAATTTCAAAATTTTGTAATTAATCATAATAATAGGAATCAATGTCGTTTAAATGATTAATAAAGTTTCTTACATTAAAATAGTGGGCAAAGGTATGGTAAGAGGATTCTAATTTGGCTGTGACAAGGACGAACAGGAGGGACCATTATTTATATATCTTATCTTCCTAGATCTTTTAACTTTTTACAAATGTATTTTTTCTTTTATGTCTAGGCTTCATTTTACCGGTTTTCTTTTCTTTATTAACTGAAGATATTTCATCTTTGCTATATTTATTTTTTTCTTACCTTGTATTTGTATTGTTTTTATATAAACTTCAGTTGGAATATCTGGAAGTGATTCCTTGTTTATATTTCTTTTGTCCAAAAGGTTTTCCTTAATTTTTTGGTTTGCATTTCTAATGTTTTCATACTGTGTTTTGGTTTTCTCTCTATGGCTTAAAACGTAGTCATTTGCAAACTGGTTTTCTACATCTACATCCAGTATTGTAATCGAATTTATGTGACCAAATAAAACTTCACACGGCGTTAATTTAGTAACTGAATGTATGCTATTGTAGCATATTTCATTTTCTTAATTATAATGTCCCTTTTGAACTTGATTTGGTTATTAAAAAGTCTTATGTGTTCTACTATCGTGGAATAAACTCTTTCACATAATACATTTGATTGGGGGTTCTGTGTACTTATAAAGTGTATTTTAATTTTATGCAGATCTAATATTTCTTTTACAACTCTTTTGTTAAATACCGTCCTATTGTCTGACATAATTATTGCTGGCACACCATAATGTCCAAAGTAATCTAATAGCTTATCAGCAACTTCTGTTGCTTGTGCACTTCCCACAAGGTACATCTGTGTATAACGTGAGAAGGCGTCTACTATGGTTACAAAGCGATTTTTTTCCTAGTGATATGCTATCAACGTGCAATATTTGCGAAGGCTTTGTTGGCGTTGGTGTAAGATTCATTTCTAGTTTGAAAGGGATTCTGTCGTATTTAGTATTTTGGCTTATTTCACATTGGTTGATAAAATTTTGTTTGTGTCTTTTTATGTTGGGCCAATATATTAAATATCACTTTTAAATTCCATTACTTTACCTTCAATTATAATTTTTTCTTTTATTTCATTTTATTACTTAGAGTCATATTAAGTTTTAAAAAAATTGTTTATCAGACAATTTAAACTTTATAAAAAGTTTAAATAGTTTATAAAAAGTTTACTTTATAAAAGTAAACTTTACTTTTAAGTTTAAAACATTTTAATTCAATAAATCTTACAAACTTTAATAATTTTTTTAATATCTGATAAACTGACCTACCCCAGAGTTCAGAAAAACAAAGCGAACATATTGGCCCAAATACGCAAAGCAACCTTACTGTGTAAACATTGTGCTTCCGGCTGGGCACAAAGCTTCTAAAAACGGACCTTACTACGAACAACTATGATTCGCCCTAGCTTGTAAACAAACATATCCTGCCTTAGAAATAACTAACTATACTTTACATCAAAAACTGGTTTGTACATGAAAACTCCCCTCTGTTTAAACAAACTAACTACGCTTTCACTACCTGCAAACTAATATTTTATGTTTAATTTTTAACTACGGTATGTATTACAAAAACTTTCTCTTCCTAATAAAAAAAGTTACAACTGCCCAAATCAAATTTACTTCTCTGCCACAATTTATTATTTTTAAATCTTTTAAACCCCCTTTATTGAACACACAAACTTATAATTCAATTTCAGCAGAGTTGCGCAATTTATGTAACGTTATAACTTTTGTAACATTAGTTCTTAGGAATTAATGCTGATGTTTAATATTGCAGTATTTGTTACATTTTTAAATAGTTGACCTGCAAAGTCAAATGTTTAAATGAAAACAAGAATTATGTGTTCATTAAATAATTTAAAGCACAAATGTTAATTTAAACAAATCAAACTTTACTTCATCAAAAAGAAATATATGTATAAATATTACAAACAAATTCACATTAGAAATACTACGCTATTTTCAGATTTTACTACTTTTACAGATTTTATATTTATCAGAACGTTACATGTTATAAAAAAATCTATGGCAGAACATCTTTTCGAGATTTCTTTGCGTATTCAACATACATTTAATGTCCTTTCGACTAAAAAAAAGTTTACTACATCATACAAAAGAGTTTACATTTTCACTGTTATTAAAAAGAAAATTAACATTATCGTGCCCTAGAACGTTTAAAGTTTAAAAAAACTTTGAATGGTTAAAGTGAAAAAAGTTAATTTTTTTTCATTTTAATCATTAAACTTCTTAATTTTACTTAGCTGTGTTTTAATAAAACTGGTGTAGAAAAACGTGGTTCCTGTACTAGATTACATCAGTCTGCATCTTGAATCTGCCTTCTCGTGATTTGTTTTCTCGTCTGGTATTGTGTCTTAAACGTAGCATTTCATCTAGCAAAAAAAAACTTTTACAGTAACTTTTACATTTTTACAATTTAAAATAAAATTATCCCTTTTGTTCCTCGGTTTTCAAGACGTGCGTCCCAGGCTACATCGTGGTATCGAGAGAGTTATTCAAGGCCATTACGTGAGCATCTTAATTCCCGAGCACTCATTCTGAGCATTTGCAGTTCCAACGTTTCAACCTAGATGTCAGGCTCGAACATAGATTTAAATTGACAATCTACACCAATTTTTTTTACTTTATGTTACATTTTGAAATTGATTTCACGTTCGTTTTCTGAATCTGTTTTAATATGTAACATCACCTATAATGATGTTACACTGTACTCTTCAAGAGTTTGCTACACACTAAAGCGAAAGCTGATTTACCAGATGCACAGTACAAAATCTGCGTAAGCAGGAATCTACCGTAGTAAGCATTATATTTAGCCAAGTTCTCATTATCCGTTCACATAACTTATACACAAACACACACACACACACACACACACACACACACATATATATATATATATATATATATATATATATATATATCACTTTCACTAAATGTACTTAAACAAGAACCTTACTTGGTATTTACGCGAGTTAACTTTCGAAGATTAGTAGTATCTCCGTTATCAAGCATCACTGACCGGGGGTTGTAGTAGACCGCGAGTTGTGTGGAATTTCCGTTGTCACAAGGTGTGGTATACCGTTATTGTTCTATTTTTAGATTCACTGCACTGTGGGTGTCTTTTAAGTTTGTCTTCGGGTTAACTTTATCTACTAGGTTGAGTAAAAGACTCGCATAAATACCAAGTAAGATTCTTGTTTAACTACATATAGCGAAAGTGATAAGTGAATAAAAGAAAACAGTTAAAATATATATATATATATATATATATATATATTTCATGAACAAGCATATTTATAAAACAATATCTTCAGGAGTTTCGTAGACTATCAACAGTTAAAACAACACCCTTGAGTAAATTTTCTTCCATAGTATTTCCAGCGTTGTTTTGTTATAATTAATAGCTACTATCCGGAGTACACATGTTCATTTTTCAGTGGCTGCGTTCTTTATTCGCTCTTCAACTGTTGTTGGGTTTATCTCGTTAATGCTAGATGAGATTTTAGTGAAACTTCAGAACTGGGATTTGCGCTGCAAAATGAACAGATGTACTTGGGATATTACCTTACATTATTTCTTTCTATCCGTGTCAGAATACGTATCACTATATATATACATGTAATAAAAATCTATCTCCTTATAAACTGTCAAAAATTTATATTTTTTTGTTAAAATCAACATTAAAATTTTTGAGTACTATTACTTATTAGCCATTGCTAGCTTTGTCAAACATATTCTTGACAAGTTTCGATTATTTTTTGTGTATTTTCGGTTCTAAATATTTGTTTTTTTTGCTGTTGATGCTATGGCTTCACCTCTTACATTTTCAAGTTGTTTGCATCTTATGTTTATGATTCAGATATTATTAGTGTTGATCTTTCTTTTGTAATATATTCAAACGTTTGGACATGAAGTGGCTTTGTAGATTAGTTTGTTCAGTTAGAACGTATTTCATAAAAATAATAATATGTTTCAAGACAATAACACACATATAATAAGTATAATATATTATTAATAATAATAATATTATATATTTTAAAACAACATATTGTTCATATTATACAAGAATATTTATTAATTTATATCCAAAGCCTTTCGTTGGTAAACAGTACCAACATCATCAGGAATGATGGTTATTATTGTAATTTTCATTCCTGATGATGTTGGTACCAACGAAAAGCTTTGGATATAAATTAATAAATATTCTTGTATTTGAATAATATGTTGTTTTAAATTATTAAGCATGAAAACGTATTATATATATATATATATATATATATATATATATATATATATATATATATATATGTATATAAAATATTATGTGAAAAATAAAGCTAATATCATAGACAGTATTGGAGACCGAGACATGGAAAGAACAGTAAAAAAATTAAATAAAAATAAATGTGATGAAAAAACATCAAATAAATGGGAAAACCCCAAATGCTTTTAGTTACCAATGCTAATGAAAAAGATATGAATGGCTAATAACGGTTCTAACAAATACATTGCGCATATTAGGAATAAGTAAAATACATATTATTGTTAATTTACAATTGGTAGTTTCAATATTTCTTTTCAGACTTCCATTCAATTGAGATTCCAATATTTTTAATTTTATTTACTACGTAAAAGATCTAACCATGTGGTGAGCCAAATAAAATGGTTATTTAAAATATGCTTTGAGAAAATCCTACATTTTATTTCCAAAACCTTCAGTTTTATGGATTGGTTTTTTGACAAATGAATTTCTTAATTGTTAAGTTGACATTACAATTCGTTTTTCTTAACACTATAAAAAGTCATTTTTTACTACGCTAAGGAATTAGAAATGAGTTTTTCATGTTGAATTTTTTTAAATATTCATCATTGTAAATGTGATTTTTGGCTTGAAAGTTTTCTAATCAGGTTCCATTTTAGAGGAGCTTTTGAATGTAACAGATACAAACCGGTAAGAGCATTTAAGACTTATTTATTAATCGTGACGAAAAACCATTGGCTTATTTATATACAATAACTATTGGTAAAATTTATTCATATTAACAGCTTTCATTACACGTTTACAAATTGGCTTTGTAAAGACACGTAAAATATCCCCTCGCAAAATTGAGCTTATTAGGATTAACGTTTTATGAACACCCCTTCGCTGAATGCTCATTTCCTTGGGCGATGATGTGGTACATATTTAAAACATAATTTTCTCAGTTAAAAAATAAATAAAATCGCTATACAACCTCCCAATCAATTGCTAAGAGTTCATATAGTATATTAAATTGTTTTTTTTTTGCTATAAAAATATGTTTATATAGGAAAAGAATTGATAACATCTATATAAAAATGTTTTGTATATAAACATAAATAACAAAGAGTAAAATTTTATCATTGTAACAAATAATAAATATTGAATTTAATGCACGTGTTCTAATGCACATCTCTCTAATAAGAGATGTTGTCATGACAAAATTGATCCTTTAACTAGGTCATCCTAGTTACATCATTAAAATATTCTGTGTAAGCGAGTTGTTGTTATTTTAATAATATAACGTTCATATTACGCGGCAAGTTTTCCTGCTGTATAATTTAAAAATTTGTAACGCTTCTTTCACGAGATAAAAACATCCCTTTTCACAAATTGACCTTATCGGGTTTAACGTTACTCTGAGATTGCTTCGTTGTATGAGTTTTGCTGATGGGACTTTAAAGAACGTTATTTAGAGAAACAGTTATCTTTAAGGAACATACATATTCATGACTTTTATTCCGTAGAAATCTAAAAAAATTTAAATACAGTTTGATAATTTATACGTTAAGTAAAGTAATATTTTATCCCAGTGAAAGTTATAAGTACTCAGTGATTTTTGAGGTTATATTTTTAATTTGTTCTGACCAATTGGTTTTATTAACTGCTAACTTTGTAATCAGTTCTAAATTGCAAAATATCATTTTGATTTCCTTAAATTGTTTCTCAAGTATTAACTACATTACATATTTCTAATCATTTTTTTAAATTCTTTAGATCACCAACTCTTGTAGTCTAACAATTTTGAATGTACCATATACATTTGTTTCTTCACTTCTACTTTTCTCTACAGTTATAATTACAAGATGAGGATTAAAGCATGCGTATAGTTTCTAGTATATGATAGTTTCAGCGACAACTGATGTTTGGATAATGTATGGGTCTTACATAACGCATAACAACCGTAGGCTATTCATATTGTAATTATAAATGTAATTGCTTTGGAAATATCATTCCTATCAACTTGCTCATCTTTTATGACACAAGATTAGCAAAAATATTTGTAATTTACCATCATAATACTGAGCAATAACTTCCTGATATTTTATTTTTATAAATATTCTACATATTTATATTTTTAAAGATAATTAAAGATCTAGAATTGTTTTTTAAAATTAATAAATTATCGCTTTTTAACTACATTAAGTGATTACAAAAATATAGGTAAAAAACCCCCAAAACCACAAACATTAATAAAAAAATAACTAAAATAAGCTACCTAAGATTAAATCTATCTTTAGTTATTTTTTGATAAATATTTGTGGTTTTTGGGTTTTTTCACATATATTTTTGTAATATATTGTACCACTGTGCTGTACATTAAGTGACTTAAAAATATACTGAGTAATCTCTCTGGTACCTAGATCAACAGCTTTTTACTATAAAATATGCCACAAAACCAAGTTCTTAAAAAACAAAGCAGAAATGGAGACCCTCACGCATTCCATACACACAGAGTAGTTTGTAATTACTGTGATGATGAAGCGTGAACAATAATTAAAAGCACAAAAAAATGCAGTCAACAAGCCAGAGGTAAAATATTACTCGTACGTCGTGTTTATTTATTACGTTCATCATGGAATTGTTTATGGTTATGGTAACAACATTTTGCGCAAAAAAGGGGCGAAGTGGAGTAGAGAGTTTAAAAATGGCCGAAGTAACGATCACGAAAAAGAACGGAGCAGGAAATATTCGATAGTGACGAAAGTTTTGTTAAACAAGTTATGAAATTGAATCCGGATGGGTGGTGTTTGGTCCATAAATGTGTCCGAGCCGTACTGTGTTGTATGAAATTCACGGATTGTTTGAAATTCCTGGATTGTTTGGAAACTCTGATTGCGTTGACTCTGAAAATGCTTACTGAAGAGTACAAAACAAACCTAGTTCGTTCAGCACGAGACTTCCTCGATCGTATAAAGAAAGATAGAGACTTTGTGATAAAGGACGAGACATGGGTTAAAGGACTTGAGAGGAAAAAGCTATTAATAGACTGTCGGGATGTGGTTCTGAACCTGCAAAATTTCAAAACACAGGAATCTAAAAAAACATAATGGCAACGCCGTTTTGGGACCGCAAAAGAACATTACCTATCGATTTTCTGTCAAGAGTAGAATCAATCAATGTCGATCGATACTGTAATACAAATGTAAAGAACTGAGTAGTTATATATCTATTTCCTGTTTACCATAAATTTACTCTATTAAGAAATATATTTTTCAATTTTTAGAATTCATTGTTACATTACTAAAGAATATATCTCTTAGTACCAATAATTACACTAGCTCGGGATTTGTCAAACGGTCTTGTTTTTAGGCAAAGTCCGGGTTGGGGAAAGTTATTGCAAAATTGTGTCGTCTAATATAAATAGATGAGCCGTGTAGGAATGATTGTTATCGTAGTACAATTGGGTAAGGGGGAAATAGAATGAGGGTTTCATACACAAATTACAACTTTTCATTAATTTCCTAAAAGTTTCATAATACTCTTCCCACTTGTTTACATCTAATATAAAATGGTTTAGTAAAATTGACAGGCTAAAGAAAATTACATCACCATTTTATTATAATAAGACATTTAAATGAACTCTTATTATATAAGTAATAATTGGATTCCGAGTTTAGGCTATAAATAAATAAATAACTGTAAAGAGCTCAAACAACAATTTACTTTATTGCCAAACCCTTTCAATTACTTAGGCCATCATAGTCAGTGACTGCTATAAATTTAGTTGCAGTTGTAAATTTGTAGTAGTGCTACTAATAATGATGGGATAAGGCATTAAAACGCGTATGACAAGAAAGTATATTGTTTTGTGCGTTCGTGTGCGGTTATTTGTTTATTTATATTCTTGATATATGTTTCACAATATTAGCTTTTAAACTGGCGGTGCGATTTTAAGGATTAAAAGGTTTAAGAGAACAAATAGTTATATTTAATAATAAATATTTCACTATTAACAATGATTGGAAATATAGTTACAGTTACAAATATTTACCTTGTAAAATGCATTTGTAATAAAAGGTTTGATATTTTTATCAAAAAATAAATTAGGTGCATATTTGAAATATGAGTAGAATACAAAGTAACAGAAACCATGCACAAAATGATACATTTCATATTACTCAGTCCTAAAATTAGGTTAGTTGGAAATATGAGTAGAATACAACGTAACAGAAACCATGCACAAAATGATACATTTCATATTATTCAGTCCTAAAATTAGGTTAGTTGGAAATATGAGTAGAATACAAAGTAACAGAAACCATGCACAAAATGATACTTTTCATATTACTCAGTCCTAAAATTAGGTTAGTTGGAAATATGAGTAGAATGCAAAGTAACAGAAACCATGCACCAAATGATACATTTCATATTATTCAGTCCTAAAATTAGGTTAGTTGGAAATATGAGTAGAATACAAAGTAACAGAAACCATGCACAAAATGATACATTTCATATTACTCAGTCCTAAAACTAGGTTAGTTGGAAATATGAGTAGAATACAAAGTAACAGAAACCATGCACAAAATGATACATTTCATATTACTCAGTCCTAAAATTAGGTTAGTTGGAAATATGAGTAGAATACAAAGTAACAGAAACCATGCACAAAATGATACATTTCATATTACTCAGTCCTAAAATTAGGTTAGTTGGAAATATGAGTAGAACACAACGTAACAGAAACCATGCACAAAATGATACATTTCTTATTACTCAGTCCTAAAATTAGGTTAGTTGGAAATATGAGTAGAACACAACGTAACAGAAACCATGCACAAAATGATACATTTCATATTACTCAGTCCTAAAATTAGGTTAGTTGGAAATATGAGTAGAACACAACGTAACAAAAACCATGCACAAAATGATACATTTCATATTACTCAGTCCTAAAATTAGTTTAGTTGGAAATATGAGTAGAACACAACGTAACAGAAACCATGCACAAAATGATACATTTCATATTACTCAGTCCTAAAATTGAGAAAGGTATTAAAGTCGAAATATTACTTCAGCTATTTTCTTAACAAATACAAAACTATAACTAGTGAAGCAATTTAACAATATATAAGCTCTCTGCATTCCTGCAAGTATTAAAGCACTATAAAGTATTATTTGTAGTGGATGTGCAATAGAATTCACTTCGAGACAATTCTCGGAAATGTGTGCGGTGAAATCACTGACAGTACTAATTTATCTTGACCTAAATGAATTCCATTGAATTCCTCGTGTCAGGACATGCTTTGTCTACCAAGAAACCCTGTCTCATCAATTTAATTAAAATTAAGTGGTATAATTTCTCCTTTTAACTCATGGTAGGTTGTGTTTTTTACCTTCTTTGATAAACCAATACAAAATGTACTCCTTGTTTTAACATGGAATCTGTTAATTTAAACATTGCTGAGTTGTTAAGTTAAGTTTTGGAAAGAATTTAGTTTACAAATTTAAATTTATATTTGTTGGTATAAATATAGTTTGAATCATATTACAATATCTATCGATTTTTGTAAAACATTAGAGTAGTTCATTAGTATTGGCAACTGGTGACTCATAGCAAACATTATTGTAACAATAGGAAATAGTTGTTTTTCCTACAATAGACATTTGTTCCATTTTTCTAACATGAGAGGTACAACTGCACTTATAGAATTAATTGAACTGGTTTGATAAATTTATATTATCAAATAAGATACAATTACATAAATGTTTACTAAACACAAATATATAATTAATTTTCTAAATTATTTGTATCCAAATTTTTCACGTCTTTTCTGTTTAATAACGAAGAGTTTAAAAAATATTTCGTCAAAATTGTTAAAGTGTGTACAGTTGTAGTAAACTGGGAGTGAGGCTGGTATCCTTGCACGCTGGGATAACGCACGAAATTAGAACCCCTTTCTGTTCCTTTTGTCTTTTAGAGAACCTTTCCAAACTATCAATATTATTTAAAATTCTCCATTTAAACTGAAGCATTTTGTACTCAAGAATCATGATAACAACCATTCCATGGTTTTTCTGAGAGTATATAGTATATAGTTTTCCACACATTTTTAATTTCTTTTAGTCCTTCATGAATAGTATCAATCATTACCCGTCGTCTGGAGTTGGTTTTCCTTATTGGTGTGTAGAATTATTATAACAAGAACCATTTGGGGTATATTAAAAATATCACAATAAATCAGAGTTTGATCAAGGAATTCTACTAGTAGTCTAACAGGGTGGTGGAATTAGTCTGGTTCTAGTTAACTGCAAGTATACGTGTACGAACAGCCGCATTCTCACAGTACTATATATTATTTTAATTTTTAGAACTACCTACAAATCGTATGTCAATGTTGATCTAGAAAAATTAATGAAAGGTTTTTAAAATGTCGGTAAACAATGTTTGATACACACACACACACACACACACACACACACACACACACACACACACACATATATATATATATATATATATATATATTTATTTATTTATTTATTTATTTATATATATATATACCTATGCTTAGGAACAGTATGTTAAATGGTATGTTTAAGAGTCACTGTAAACAATAGGTGATTTTAAAAAACCAAAATACAGAAGAGATTGCTTGAACATCGCAGTACTGAATGATCCTTAAACCCACAACCATACACGCCTTTGGAAATTATATATAGATACAACAGCATTTTGGAGTACTCACAGACATGTTGGAAAGATACGAAAGCTTCCACTACATATTTCATTTTGTATGTTAAATTTGGTTGAGCTATGGTCCAAGTTACATCTATTGGAGTTTCTAGAAGTCGACACAATAGTAGAATTGATAATTGAAAATATGTGGTTGCTTATAGCTTATGTTTCGTAACTTTCATAAGTTGGAATAATACGTCAATATAGACTATGATAAATCTACTTTTTGGAAAGTTTTATTTCTGTTAGTATTTTGGTTTATTTGGGTTATATGATACGATTCCCCTTTAGTATAGTTATTTGTATTAGAATGTTTTAGAGATTAATTAATCAAATTACAAAAATACATTATATGGTTACCAAAAATATTTGTTTAGTTTTTATTATGCTAACGGGGTGTTTTATTTTTTAATTTAAAATTTGTTCTTTAAAAATTTACCTTTTGTTTTCTTTAAATTTAAGAAAATTAACATTTAATTTAGAATTTATTATTTGGTATTTCCATGTAAATAAGCCACCTATTATCTTTTTTATACACTTTTTGTAACCACGTTGTGGAATTTTATTTTTAAAAAACTAATTTTTGTGTTTCTCCGCTTTCATAATAATTTCGTTGTGCCATAGTCTAACTGTAAGCTCTAGCATAATGCCACAGTATATAACCCACCACAAACAATGGCTGACTCTCTCTCTCTCTCTCTCTCTCTCTCTCTCTCTCTCTAAGTTTCTAAAATGTAAATATAGAAAACTTGTGACTCATATTGTAGAAACAAACCAACTAGCAGAGTTGAGCAATTTATGTACCGTGATTTCATAAATTGGTATAATTCTTAATGAATTATGATGTTACATATTGCAGTTATTTGTTACACAATTAGTTATTTGACCTGCAATGTCAAGAATTGAATTTTAGAGTGGTGCATTCAATAAATAATTTAACCAACAAATATTAAATTAAATAAATCAGGTTTTACTGCAGAAAAAATATATAAAATACAAAGCAAAATTACATCAGAAAAGTTTAAGCTACTTTAGAAGTTTACATTAAATTGTTTCACATACATCAATTTATAAGACCTTTATATTATTAAAAAAATCTATGGCATGGCACATGATATCCAGATGAGATTGCTTTTAAGTAATTTAAAATACATTTCAATTTATCTATTCGACATTAAAAAATTTGCTACTACATCACACAAATGAACTTACACTTCCCAAATTTCAAAAAATTGAAACTTGCATTATGGTGCCGTGACCAGTTACAGTTTGAGAGTTAAATTTAGCTTTTATGCCATCACTTTATGTCTAAGTTATAACTTATCTGATCTGTAACAAAAATAGGTAGAAAACATGACTCCGGATTCAGATCTCGCCATTCTGCATTTGGATTGGCGTTGATTGCAACTTGGAACTTCGCCCGGTGTTGAATCTTAGCATAGCAATATTTATTCAAAGAAAAAATTAAATTATATTAAACTTTAACATAATTAAAATTTTAAAACAAAGCATCCCTTTGCTCTGGATCTGGATACGACCGTATCGGACTACATTTCGCCAAGAGGTCTAATCAAGACCAACACGGGAGCGTTTCAACTTCCGCGCACCGTTGCTGTGCATCTTGCAAAATCATGTTATGGGAATACCTTATCTCAGCCAGAATATTTAATTTTATAATTTACAATTTTTTATTTTGTATTTTAAAATTAATATCTCGTTTTGTTTTCTGAATCTGCTTTAATATGCAACATTACCTAAAATAATGTTACAAACTATGCTTACATACTTAAATTAATTCTTCTAATATCTACAAAGTGAAATACATTTTTTTCAAGACTCTTTTACAGAATTTAAAAACTTAGCATAACAAAAAATAAGGTTTTGGTAATATAAACCAATTGTGTATGTGAAAACAGAAATCCCTGAGTGTGTCCGTACTATAAAAACCTAATTTAACCTCAAAAATTTAAAAAGTTGAGAAAAATATATATTATCAAGAACGTAGTGGTACAATACATTAGAATAAAAATGTTGACAAAAACGTAATGCTACAAAAGTAATAATAATAATAATTAATATTACTAGTTACCTAAGATTAAATGTTATGTACATTTCGATGCACATGTCATGGTCATCAGAGGGTCTTACTAGAAAACTGCAGTCTAGGATACAATAATTACCAAATTACACTCACATTTTTTAATCTGAACTTACTGAAAACTTGTTGATCGGTTGACCCGGAAGTCATGATAATATACAATATCAAAAGAACTATGGTACAATATATTAAAAAAAAAAAAATATTGGCAAAAACCTAATAGCACAAACATAACAGAAATTAACTAATATATCTAGTTATTTAAGAATAAAATGACCATGTCATTATCATAACACTGTCTTAGTACAACATTACAATCTATAATACAATAATTTACAAACTAAAATTTTGTAAAATGTGTAATAATAAGATTGATGGAGTTAATATTGAATCGTAAACATTCTGATTAGGGACGTTGTTAGCACGAGTGGTTTTAGTTAGTTCCTATAATGAAGAGGTGGTTTCGGTCAGTTCACACTATGGATATGACCCTGAAACCAAAATACAGAGTTTCCAATGGAAAACCAGCTCATCTCCTCGCCCTACTCTGGCACCTCTGTAAATATTGAACATCAAGGTCATGCTCATTGTTTCTTAGTGCGATCAGATTTCGTTCCAAGGGGAACAACTGTAAACTCTGAATTTTATAAGGGCGTATTACAACGTTTGAGAAACGACATACAAAAAACGAGTACAGAAAAAATAATGAATGGCTTTCTTCTTCATCACAACAATGCGCCGTGTCACACCACGCTTCTCACTCGCGAATTTTTGGCAGAAAACTATTCCTGTCGGTCCACATCCGCAATACTCACCCGATTTAGCACCGTGCGACTTCCGGCTCTTCCAAATTATTAAAACTGTACTAAAAGAGAAACGTGTTGGCACCATTCCTGCCATTGAGAGGGCCGTGATCGAGCAGTTAAACTCCCTTCCGAAAGAAGCCTTCTAGAAATGTTTCCCGTCATGGATTTAACGTTGGCATAAGTGCATTGCCAGCCAAGGACAGTACTTTGAAGGAGATTAATCGAATTCGATGTAAGTTTATAACTTTATGAAGTACAAAGTTATTCACCGTATTTTTGGTCAGAGTTGTACAGTTTTCAATTAAGTTATCAGTTGCATTAAATTAATTACATTAAGTTCATCTCCAGATGAATTAAATATAAATTAAAAACCTAGACAATATTCTCTTCTTTTCTTGGGTTTGTCTAAATCTTTGAATGTGAAGGGTAATAATTAAAACAAAAAAATTGAACTTACTTTTCTGTATTACACTGTTGGTGTCTAAAAACTTAAAAAATGCCAAGTACTTCAATGAGTGCGAAGTAGGACTACTCTAAAGCAAAATACTCTTTTCCTCACAACTTCAATACTAAGTTGTCACTTTTATTGGAATTAAATTAAATTGATTTATTTAAATTAAAAAGAAGTAATATAACCAATTTATCAATTTGTATCAAATATGTCGATTGTCGCCAGATCTCCTTATTTTACCCGTGCTTTTGGGAGCCCAAGACGAGTATTCTGATTTTTCAACTTTAAAAATTTAAACGCACTATAACGCTTACACCAGTGAATGTATCTGCATTCTACTATTGTAACGACTAACGTATCTCCTTGTAAGCAATGAGGAATCGTGAGATATAACAGTAATCTGCCATTTGCAGCAAATCCTGGTTACGAGAAACCTAGAAGCCTGCTAAACTATCTGATAGCAGGCTGGAGATTCGCCTTGTCTTAACTATAAAGGAATTAATAACGTAAACTTTAATTATTAAAGTTTGTATGAATAATTTTATTACTTTTCTGCATTCACGAGGCCCAAAGTATGAATAACGGCTCTGAATCTGAAACGATTGTAATAGTGTGGTTTACAGGATTGAGCGAAAGGCTGAAAATGTAATAAATTCAAGTCATATTTTTTGAAACATTTCCGCAAAGATTTTGAACAGCTTGATTATTTATGTAGATGTATACTAACTTACAATAGTCGACACTCACACCCCACCTAACATACGCTGAAGATTTTTATACTTTAATTTCCTCCAACAGAAATCATTTTTCAAAGTTCAGTTAGCTCTCTGCAATACTTTATACCTCTCGAACAAAGTGAAAATCTTGTATTATGGTATCTAAGGGAAATTTAAATGTGTACAAAGAATAACTTTAAAAAGGCCTTTAAAAGTAAAATCGAATTCCTGAAATGATTGTTTGAAGGACATAATAGATATGTAAATTGATTTTTATTCAAATATTACACAAATGAACTCAACTATTATTAAATGTTTCGTAATCGTCTATATTGGAATATTGATGGTCTCTGCGAATATACGTAGATATCCCTTGGTTGAAACAATGAGTGTATACCAACTCTAAATATAGAAAGAGGCATAATGACGAGGGATTATTCAACTTATAGTTCCATTTGTTCAGTATATTACTGTTTATATTAGAAAAGCGATACAAAGAGGAGAGAAAGAGAGATAGAGATAAATAGGTGTAAATAAATACATATATATAAATATATATATATATATATATATATATATATATATATATATAGAGAGAGAGAGAGAGAGAGAGAGAGAGAGAGAGAGAAAGAGAGAGAGGGAGAAAGAGAAAGTGAGAAGAAGACCGACAGAGTGAGAGAAACAGACAGAACAGAGAGGGAGAGAGAAATATTTAATAAAAACATTTTGACTCCATTGGAAAACAAGAAATAATACCTGAGAGTCCTTTGTTGAGTTTACAAAGCAAACTCAAAAAGCCCTACACAAATTAAACCTTGACAACAAGATTACATCTGCGCAAACGCGTATCGTCAGAATGGACATAATGGGTTCATTAATGTAAAAACATTCAGTGAATTCTTCCGTCATCAAATAAGTGTTGAAGTTTTCATTGCAGTAGAGTATAACAACACATCATCAGACTCAGATAAAAGTAAAGTTAATGCAACGACAATGTAGTTCAACTCTACGCAAGTCCACAGTGTAATTGTAAAATATTTTTGGTTTAGAGAGGAATTTATTTGATGTTTATTTATCCAATTATGTCTTGAAGTAAACAAAAACGTTGGTAGTATATGGCCAAATGGTATTCAACTTAGATTTCTTCCTTCCCAAACATGTCACCAAATTATTCTTTATTATCAAGAATCAGAGATTTATGAATCGGAAATACACTTTTAAACGTTATAAAAAAAATAAAATGTTTACTTTGCACCAAACATTAATCCACCAGTCAATTTTTCTCATTCCCACTTTAGAACTTTCTATATATTTGTCTTTAGAACTAACGGTATCCCTTAACACAGCAAACATCTGCCTATAGATGCACATATATCTAAACAATTCTTTTATTATATATTACTAGCTGGAAGATATGTTATGTTATAATATGTATATATATATATATATTTATTTATTTATTTATTACAACATAAAGATATGAGGCATATTATAAAACTAGTTAGAATAATAATAAGTTAGAAATACTAAGGAAAGATCCGTCAGAGGTAGCATAATTAAGACCGACAAAGAGGGCTTAACCATTGTATATTTCAGTTGGAGTAATAAATCAGCCTTGGGTACAAATAAGGGTGAAGATTATTTCTAAGGTTGAAGTAATTCTGGAGAATCTGGGAAAGTATGGTAAAGGTAACATCCACTCATAAAGTTTGGGTGTATCGTGAGAAACACAAAACAACATAAAACCGTTGCCGAAGTTAAGCTATCGAAATCTTAAAATATTAACTTTGATTGACTGAAATACATAAGGGGGGAGATAATTCTCGCTCCGAAAAAGTTAAATCATCGGAGGAAGAGAACGAGGTTTGGAGAACTTCGGGAGAGTGCAGATGTATTGGGGGGGGGGGGGGGGGGCATGTTGTAAGAAAATGTTTTAAAAGGGGTAGTTTTGCTTAGAATAGCTAAGGGACTTATAAAACAAGTCATTAGCTATTTATGTAAAGGCATTATAGAAGTGTGACGAGTAATGAATTAAAAAAAAGAGGAAGTAAGGTTTAATTGATTACTGTGCAGAAGTGAAGTATAGAACGTAATCGCCAGCACCCAGTGAATTCAGGAGTCGTTAACAATAAGTTCAAACTTTATTAGAATAGATTCAGTTAGTAGGAATTTCTATAAATTTGTAAACCATTGTGAAATTAAATTCATTGTATTTATAAAATTTTAATCAAGTGTTTTATCACCACTTCCACACACAGAGGATAGTAAAATAACTACCCCAGTGAGAAAGCAATCTAACACTGTATTTAATAAATTCTATTGTATGAAAAACCAAACCCTCACGAGTCCACCTTTATAGAAGATTTAGTACTAGTTTCTCAGTCAAACTTTGTCAATGAATCATAATAATGTTTTTGAAAGCATAAATTGTAAAAACTGATCTCAGGTATATAAATGTAGGCGATATTAAATTTATATGATTGTTAATTAACTAGAGACCTAAAGGTGTGAGTATAAGAAAGGTAAGGTTATTAGAATAATAATTTAAAATGTAACAAAAAACATCTTTATTATTATTTTATATGTTTAGGAATAGTATGTTAAACGAAAAGTTTAAAAGACACTGTAAATATGAGGGGACTTTAAAAAGTCAGAAAACACAGTAGAGAGATTGCTTGAACATCGCAGAATTGACTGCTCCCTAACCCCACAACCGTACATTTCTTTGTGAATCCAACAACATGTTGGATTACTCATAGGCATGCTAGACAGTTACGAAAACGTTGCCTCCTTTTATAAATTTTTGTATTTTATTATGTGAATTGGGGTCTAAGATGCATCGATTAGAGTTTCTAGACTTCGACCGAATAATTAAATTGTTAATAAAAAATATGATTGTATATAACTTATGATTCGTCACTTTAATAAATGGGGAAACTACGTCAATATAGGTATACTCTGAAAAATTTACTTTTTGCACAAGGTTTTATTTTTGTTACTTTTGTTGATTAATAGGGTTATATGGTACGATTCCCCTCTGTTATAGTTATTTGTGTTAGGGTGTTTTAAGGCTAAATGAATGAAATTAAAAAACTATATGATATACCTGTAAATTTATCAAAAATATTTTATATTTTTAAAGTTTTAATATGCTACCAGAGTGTATTTTCCTTTAATATTTAAGGAATTATGAAGAATTTAAAAAGTTACCTTTGAATTTCTGGTAATTTAAAAACATAACGTTTACTTTAAACGTTTTTATTTGGTATTTCTATGTAGTTAATTCACGTGTTATTTTGTAACTAAATTTTGAGATTTTACTAAAAAACTTATTTTTATATTAATTTATATTTATGTATTGAATGCTCCGTAAACCCCTAACCCTACACGTCTTTGTGAATTATATATGGATACAACATTTTGGAGTACTCACAGACATGTTGGACAGTTACGAAAACTTTCACTCCATATTTAATTTTGTATAAATAATTAGGTGAATAACGGTCCAAGATCCAGAAGGTTGGAATTTCTAGAAGTGGACAGAAAATTAGAATTAATAATTAAAAATATATGGTTGTTTATCGCTTATGATTCGTGACTTTCATAAATGGAAACAATACGTCAATATACTCTGAAAAATCTACTTTTTGGAAAGTCTTATTTCTGTTAGTATTTTGGATTATTTGGGTTAAATGTTATGATTCCCCTTTATTATAGTTATTTGTGTTAGAGATATATTAATCAAAAATTTAAAAAATAATATATATTTACCACAAATATATTTTTAGTTTTTATTATGCTAACGGGGTGTATTTTCTTTTGTTAAATTTAAAAACCTATAAAGATTTTAAAAGTTCACCTTTTGGTTTCTGGAAATTTAAGAATGTAAAGTTTACTTTAGAATTTACTATTTGGTATATCCATGTAAATAAGCCACATGTTTTCTTTTTCAACATTTATTGTAACAACAATTTGGAATTTTAATTTTAAAAAATAGTTTTTGTGTCTCTTCGATTTCTTAATAATTTTGTTTTGCTATTGTCTAACTGAAAGAAATTAAAACAGCAAAATATTATAAGTATATACATTAAGTCTAACAAAATATGAGTATAAATAAAATAATCTAATAGCTTATTTAAAACATGTGTACCTAGAATTATTCCACCAATAATATCTTTGCGAAATATATCATTTGAAGAGTAAAATTAAACTTACTAGAGGTATAGAGTTATAAGGAAATATATGGGCCTACTCATGTTGTTGATTTAATGGTGAAGCAGTTGTTTCTATGCGACATTTGCTGTAGCGTAAACAGAACAATGGTATAGTTCCTGAGTAACTGTGGTTTACCTAATATTTTTGTACTAGATCAATATTGAAATAATGTTTGTTAAACAAATTGTAAAAATAGTTCATCAAGTAAACTTAATTTAGCGAACAAAGATAAAGCTATTCATTTAGCAATTGAGTGAAAAATTACTCACCAAACAACCAATGTTTATTTTAAATGTTAAATATTTTCAAAATATATGCTTAAAATTTGAAATTTTCCTCGTTCCCTTCAGAATGTATAAGGTGAGAAAACAACATCAGTTTCATTCAATATTCATTTCATGTCAAATCAACGTCTGGATATGTATTGTATTACCTTCTCTCATTAATATTCCACCCAGACTTGACACGTCTCCTAATCCCTTATAAGCTCTACCACAATGCCACAATGTATAACCCAAAAGAAACAATACCTGACTATCTATCTCTCCCTCCTATAGGTTTCTGAAATATAGATATAGAAAATTATGCTATAAGATACATTTCAATATACTAAAAATATTTACGATTAAATTGGGACATAGTAATGAATATCTTTTAAGATTAAACAGAAATCGCTGAGTGTTTCCGTTCTATTAAAACATAATTTAACCTCAAAACTTTAAAAAAATAAGAAACATATTTATTATAGAGTATCAAACCACAGTGGTACAATATATTAGAATAAACATATTGCCAAAGCCAATGCCCAATGCATATAATTAATTTCACTAGTAACCTAGAATTAAACCAATGTGTACATTTATATGACCATGGCATCGTCATCAGAAGGTCATATTACAAAATTACAATCTAGGATACAATAACTTACACAGCACAATGAACTTTTATAAACTCAACTTTCTAAAAATGATTGGATCAGTTGACCGGGAAGCTATGATAATATACAATATCAAAAGAACCATGATACAATATGTTACAAAAAAATATTACAAAAACCCAATACCACATATATGAAAATACCAATACCATATATATATAACCCAAATCTAAAGAAAAATACATTTTAAAATTAATGTAATAATACTGTTTAGATATAAAACAATATTTTATATCCAAACAGTATTATTACGACAATTATAAAATGTATTTTTCTTAATATTAGAAAATAGAATAAGGTGATGCCCTCTTCCAAATCATTTACGCAATATTCTAAGCTCATGCATAGAGTGTTAGGAAATTAATAAGATAAACAAAGTCCGCGATTGAGGCCTGTACACAGTTAAACAAAAGATATGGCTCACCACATTTAATCAGTGGCAAACACGGTTTTACTACCAGTAAAAAACGACAAAAGTAAATTAAAAATTACAACTATTTGAATATAACATCTCGTCATGCTATGAATAAAATAATTATATGTTATTTATTTCGAATAAAAACCCCAAGGTCAAAGTGTACACAATAATAATTATATCTTTTATTACTAGAATATACTGAAACATATATTAGTAAATCCAATAAGAATAATTGAAAAATTAAGAAATATAATGTAGCTAAATAAAATGAAAAAGCAATAATGGAGAGAGTTGTGTTTCGGTAGCTTTACATAACCAAAATGTTGTGGTAAGAGCTGTTAAAATTTATACTACTTTGGTTGTCACTTAAGGTGTCTAAGTTGGTTTCTGCTTAGAGGTGGATTTATAAATATCTTAAGCGGTAACGTGTCATTACGCCTTATTGGCATAAGGCCAATACCTAACACATTGATGTATGTAACTGTGCATTGCACTTGCTGAGTTGTCTGATTGGTTAGCCCAGTTTCTCTCCATTGCATAACTTCAAAACTTAATTTCGCCTTTATATACCTATTGATATATTCCGAACAGTTAACAACATAAAGGTCTGAAGATTGCATGGTTAAATTCTTAAACTCAGCAAGAAAAACAAATGGCCTACTATTTATGATTTTAAACAGTTAAAATAACTTTTATTTATTGATAAAAAGATTATTACAATAATCATAATGTAAGCATTATGCCATGCAAAGCCAGTGTAGTTATCATGTTAATTCCTAATATTCTAATCAGCATATCTAAATACAAAATGGCTTAAAATCCGTTTTCAAAACCTATTCATACAATTTTCAGTTAGCCATAAACTTTATTTTAGTTTATTTAAAGTGTTTTAACTTTATTTTTATCATAAACTTTATTTATAGTTAGCATGTCATTTGAAATGAATTTTCTAATATCAGTTTTAATCAATTTTCCTTTTCTGATATTTATAACTGTTATTGCTATATTACGTGAGTTTTTAAAATTTTCTTCATAATGTTAATAATAACTTCTTTCTTGTAAACTATTGCGAAAATTTAAAACATGTTTCATTTGAATTTCTTAATATTTTGATGTATTTATTCTTAAAGTGTGTGTTTGTGTGTTTTTGTAGAAGTATGTGTGTTAGTATGAGGATTACGCCGGGGTTTTGCCAGTATGATTATTTACTTGCACATGTATAAAGTAAGTAATACAATTCCCATAGTTATGTTTTTTTTTGTTATATTTTTCGAGACCACTGCAGCTACATTGGTAACCGAAAATTATCAAAGCATACCGAACTCAACCGAACATTATCAAACCGAACTCCCACTACTTCAGCATAAAAGAGTGCATAGTTTACCATTTGTATTGGTAATTTTTCTTCCGAAAGATTCCACACAAAAGGGAATGCATGAAAGTTTTTCTCATGTTAAAAGAAAGTTTGATACCATGTGTAATCGATAAAGGGAATATTGACTTTTCTTAGACTACCTCCCAATTAGCAGCCAAAAGGAAAATTAATATTAATGGCGGAAAAATGGAATAATTGCTAGAAAATGTAATTGCGTTTTCAAAGGATGTTTGTATATTTCAGTAATTTTCATGTAATATTATTCTTATTGGCTTCTTATTTACCAGTAACTATCATTCGATTGAAGAGTTGTAATAAAAGTATTAGTTGTAACAAATTGCAAATAGGTCTGAGCCTTAGGAAGTAATAGAAAAACAACTATTATATCCAGAGATTGTTTTAAAAACAAACTTTGAGTCTTGATGTCCCAAGCTGGAAGGAAAATGGGAAATGTTAAGATTATAGTTTTTTATTACTGGTAGATATTCCGGGTTATTACACTAAAGATGTAAACTTACCAGTATTTTAAAATTCTTATAATAAAACTTGATTCAATTAGGAACAAGACTTACAAAAATCTTGTAGAGTATTTGTTCATATATTTGAAAAGTATTATATATATATATATTATATATATTATATATATTATATATATATAATATATATATAATATATATATATAATATATATATATATATATTATTATATATACATATAATCGGTTTTCTCGAGGCCTTTCGACACCCATTCTCTAGTTTCTCCTGTCCATCCCCTTATACTGTTCCAGGATTCCCTCTTCAATCTCGTTGTTAGTTCCTTCTATCGTACATTACAATACTTTAATGGTAATATATATATATATATATATATATATATATATATATATATATATATATATATATATATATATATATATATATTCTCTTTTGTTTGTTTTTGAGATATTCCTATCCCAAAGGATGCTATTGAAGCTGCGAATGGTTAATCGGCCTAGTATATTTTCATCTCTTTTTACTTTATCAAGTTTGTTGTATTTATTATATTATGTAATAAAATAAAAGAGCTATCACTGTTTATAGTAGGATTATATAATACTGCAATATACAGGAATCAAACTTTATAAACTGTAGAAAGTATAGTATTTATAAGGCTATTTTGGTTCTTTGGTAGAAGGAATGAAAGATTTCTTGTGTTCAGACAGCACTAATAACGTGTAAAACAGATATAGTAATAAAATCATAACAGCGTCTGAAAGTATGAAGTTGATATGTCCGTTGGCCTGTCTTAATGTCGTTGCATTTGGCCTCAAATGATTCTCTTGCAAGTATGTGATATGTATTACATATTCTTTAACACTTTCTACGAATGAATGCCAATCTGTCTTAGAATCTATAATAAATTTTAATTTTTGACTCATGGATTGTATTGTTACTTTTGTTCGGTCATTCTTTAAAATTAAACACATATCTTTAATGTTCTCTAAATTAACAAAGTTTCTATTTAAACTTTACTTAGAAATAAAGTCTTATTTTACCAAGAAACTACACCAAGCGTTATCCTGCAATGTTAATATTAGAAAGTTTCTTTTAAAGGAATTGTGCTTTAAACTATTTTATAATACAGAGAAAAAGTATTAAAGTTTTCTTTTTATAATAGTTATTATTTCTGAAAATAAAAAAATTAATTATAATTTTTATAGGGCACCATATATTTTATTTAGATTTTATTATTGTTAAATTATTTAACAAAACCAATATTGGATTTGTAAGTTATTACAATCTATGTTGATCGTGTTAGCCTAAACCGAATAGAAGTATCGATAGCTCATATCAGAGACAAAATTACGAGTAAATAAACACTCGCGGAAGGTCCTTAAAGTAAGTAGCTCTATTACAGACACAAAACTGACAGAGTCATTTGTTATAATGACCACTTGAGAGCCCATATATATTTCTACGAAATGCCTTTATCCCATCTTACCAAAATATGGATGTGCATGCCTGAATATAACCCTAAATGGCTCAAAACAACATAAAATTAATTTCTTTTTTAATAGATGAGCTAAATATAAACAAAACGTCGATAACAAAAACTTTCTAAATTGAATACTCTTTGCTTTAGAGAAATTTTAAAAGTCAAGAGCTAATAATGTTTGCATTAAGAAAAGATAAATAAAAGTAACGAAATAAAATATAAACTATATCACTTTAAAAGTTATTAAGTTAAAATATTTACCAATTAGAAAATTAACGCAAGAAACAAAATAAATTGTGTAAAGAATAACACTTTGAAAATTATTAACTGCAAATTATTACATAAAAGATAGATAAACACAAATAAAGAATTAATAAAATTAAATACCATTAAAAGCGACATTATTTGAAAATATTAAATACAAGTAAATGAACATTAAGACAAAATTTAAATGACATTTTAAAACATAAACTGAATCCATGTATTTCAATAACTTGTATCTGAAGCTCATAACGTTTGCAAGATTTTGTTTATGAGTTTAAATTACAAGGAAAATCCTGTCCTCGGAGGGAAACAAACTTTGCTCAAGTATTATGTGATACAACAGAACTAGGGTAAATATCAAACTAGGAAACTTGAATCGTTTTAACGGCGCTAATTTAGTACTTAAACCTATATATTTAACCATTTTTTAATTTTAAAATATAATAAAGTTAGCTCTATGATTTCTTCAATGAGTGCAATTTATGACGTAATTTGTGTTTATTTTCATCCAACATGTTCTCAATATATTTTTAAGTACTAATATGTATGTCCACTAAAATATTTTATTAATCAATTTCCAACACAAAAACCTTTAGAAATGATATTAAATAAAATAATATACAAAATAATCCGTGATCGAAAGGACGATAACAAAGACGCCAGACATACACATTACAATATGAGTCTTGAGAAATAGTTAGGCTTCATAAAACCCAAAGTAGTTATTACAAAAGTTCATATCTATAAAGTAACACTCCAACTGTCAATGGGTAATAATAATTTAGAACCTTTTTGCTTTAAAATTGTTTTCAAGATGTGGCGTTGTTAGTATGCTCGTTGTGTTTCATAGTTGTGAATGATTTATTTATACAAACGTATCTCTGAGGCCATTATATAGAGGTGAACTAACGTAAAATTTTAAGCCACAATCACGTCTCACTGAATCGTTATAAAACTGGTACTACCATTTACAAACCCTTAGAAATATGGTTTTTAGAAATTTGTAACTGTTATTAAAAAATTAAAATATTCTCCAGACAAGTTACTTGCCCATGGCATGGTTGTAATTTCTCAAAGGAACACTCCAACTAATTCCTCCCATTTTTAATCCTGGTGACAAGGGAAAACAATAAAGCAATTTTACCAACTTGAACAGTGAAATCTATCAGTCGGCAATCTACCCATTGTTCTGTAGATTTGCGTTGTTACTGACGGGAGCATATACATTGAGTGATTGCTCGATTAGTAAACAATGAAATAAGAACCAAGAAAAAGGTAGGATTATACAGATCAATTTGCACTAAATATAATTTTCTTTCAAAGAGTTAAAATAGGCTCGAATTCAATGGAACGTCCAATTATCGGGACTTAGAACTTCGAGATTCTACTATGTAGATGGAATATACTTAGCTCTTTTCGGCAACTTTTTGAAGAGAATATGGAAAACATTTTATTCTAAAACTAGCTTTAATTTTAGAGAGTCCACCATCTGCTCTTATTTCTTCCCCTTCCCAATATCAAGCATATACTCGTTACTTACTTAGTTCTGAAAAAAATGAAAGTATACAAATTATCGTTTAATAATATTGACAAAGGTATATAAAAATTAAAGAATACTTTATATTGTAAAAAAATTAAAATTCTCATCTCTGTCAGAACAGATTCATTAGTTTGATTGCAGGTACCTAAGATACAGATAAATTAAAACTACTAAACCTTTGTATTATAGGTATTATGCTTGGGATGTATTAAAAAACCCAAAATTATGTTTAAAGAACGGAAAATGTCTCTACAAGATCAAACAATATGATCTCGTTAACAAAAGTGACCACCAATAACGAAAGTGAGGTGAAAATAATATGTAGAAATATGTAACAAAAGATAATAAATTATATTACTAGAAATTGTATTTTGTTTTCAAATTTACAAAACGTTTGTATAATATGAAGCATATTTTGTAATAAGTTATATATTGGAAATGAGAAAATATATGTAACAGTTTGATTTAATTATAAATAAGTATGATATAATTCTATAAGTTTGAATTGAGTTAGTTATATATTTTATATATACAATTATACTTGTAAGGTAATAAATATTTATACGTCCCAGACAAGAAAACCCTAGATCACAATATGCACTCGTATCCTAGTAATCTTTCATACTATTAGATGAATCTTCAAAATGCTTAAACTTCTGTTTACTAGATTTTATCAGACATAGTTCTTGAAATAAACTGTTTTTTTTCTAAGCTTTGGGTCAGAATGAAAGTTTTAAAAAGAATACTTTTGTTTCTTTTTCTAAGACCAATAATTTAATTTAGTTATTTTTCTTTTTTATTAAAAAACATAATTATAATAAAACAAATAGTTATGATATTAGCGCAGCCTTAAGATACGGCTTCCATAATTTTATCTTATTAAAAAAGCCGCCTCGTGATGAAATTTCCATGCCTCCCTTCAGAATCGATGATAGCGGGTAAGAGGGTAAGAGATTATCTTCTACGAAAGATGTAAAACTTGTTTACAAATATCGGGAAACCTCTTCTACAAAAATTTCAATTACATAATATTCATCCAAATTTACCTTATTTAACTTGTAGAGTAATTCTTCAAAATTTGTTTCACATGTGTATATTTTTTGTTGTATATTGGGCATGCAGTTTTTTTTTTGTTTGTTGTAAGTACAAACATTCAACACATTCTCTACATAGCTCATAATACTTGTTAAGACTCGTTTGTTATTTGAAGCTGTAATACAGAAAGATACATTCCCATCATCCCTATAGAATGAAGTTAGGTTTCAGGTATGCAACCCAGCACATTTCATACCACTATATTTCCTATTTACCAGGCAAAGGAGCTTTAGGTTTATCCCATTTATCTGAGGCGCATTATAAGTAATTTTGTGAAAACTAGGTGAACGTTTAATGAACTTGTATATATGTAAAGACTCTACAGCCTTTTGTTAAATAAACGTCACATGACAGTAAGGAACGTTTTAATTGGAACCAACGATTTATTACAATTCGCCATATGAGTCATATAAATTTAAATTTTGACAATTTACTTTCAAAGCATCGTCTTTTCTCCTAAATTCCCACAAAAATTTTTTGACTTTCCGATATTCATAAATGATTTAAATTTATAAATAAATGTACATAAACATTATTTTCTGTTTATTTTTTAAAAAGTAAATTATTCATATACTGGCTTAATGTGACATGTTTTTTGTTATAATCTGGTATTATTGGATTGACTTAATTAAATGATTTTTTAAAATGAGATTATATGTTTAGAATAGTTCTTTAGTCTTGTTAGATATTTATTGCACCAAAACTACAAAAAAAACAAGATTAATCCACGATCGATCGCACCATTAGATCACTAACAAAGATGGCGATAGACTATACTCAAAAGTTTATTAAACTTGGGAAAAATCAGTGCTCTGGTGATATAAAAGGAAAACACTGGGACGAAAATTTCTAGAATATTCATCGCTGAGCTAGCAAAGGCAATTGCAAAGCCTCATCTTTTGAAAAGATCTTCAATTGAAAATGTGTACATACCTCTTAAACAAAGTATAACACATACAACTGGCCAAGTTAGTTATATCAGGAGACAAAATCCATGTATTTTTTTACTAAATTATGAAATGTATTTTAGAATTTTGTATTTATAATTTATATTAACTTACAGTTTTATGCAATGAATTTGAAGAGGTAGTTTTTATGTCTGCTTTAAAAATAGTTATGGACTTATCACTAAATTCTATTAATTTTATAACAGATGGAATATATCAGTCTATTTCCAAGGAAATAATTTATAAAAGGAAAGGTACATTAATTAGACCATTATTTATCCTTATATAAAACAATTAACAAAAATTTTTATTACAACTTTAATCAACTAAACTTGACCAATTATTTTTTTTATCCTAAAAAAATAAAAAAACATCTGCACAACTTACACGTAGTTTATGAGAATTTATGATTTCACTATGAATTTTGTTTACATTTTCTTGCAAATAAAACTTCATGAGTAACCTTTATATAAAAAAATCCTTCAATTAATTTACTCATATACTCCTCCTTTATTTAAAGCCATTTTCATAGAATATGTTCTTGATATTGGAAACTAGACACTAATTTTCTGTAATGGTTTAATAATACTATACATATATTATGCAATCGAGTTGATTTATAACTTTTAAATTTCAAAAACTTAAATATTTTACGTATTTTATGTGTTTTTGTTTTTGAAGTTCGTGAAAAAATTGTTGAATTTCAATGACTTGTATGAATAATATTTCAAAAATATATTAATGCGTCTTATTTAGATTGGTATTATATTAAGAAGTAATACTGATGATTAATTTTCTATAATTAATTGATGTGTGTGTGTATTTGTTTGTTTGTTTGTGTATGTGTGTGTATGTGTGTGTGTGTGTTTGTGTGTGTGTGTGTGTGTGTGTGTTTGTGTGTGTGTGTGTGTGTGTGTGTGTGTGTGTGTGTGTGTGTGTGTGTGTGTGTGTGTGTGTATGTGTGTGTTGCAACGTCCCCCCGCTCTTCTCACTCTACTTTACTCTTTACTATCGTAACGTTAATGGTGTTACGGAGTTGTTGCTTTTTATTATTTTAAATCGCACCTACTTATCTCTGTTGGCCTCTCGGGCTCATGTAGCCTCGATCGTTCCTAAATTTTGTCTTGTGTTCACCCGTTATGTGTCACGCCTAAACGCAAGCCAATTCCCGCTGACTCCTACCTTAAAGTTTGTATGACCCCCCTAAAATGGTTAACAAGTTTTGTTGGGTCTTTTTATAGTCATACTTGTCAGTAAAGTAGTCAGCTGGAAAGAAACATTATTAATATGAACACATAAAATGTTCAAAGAATCTTACCATCTTAGAAGATCTGCAGACACAGCAAGGGGACGTGCAAAATATGATCATGTTTAAGATACCTTTTTTAAAGGCTCTTGTGTTCGTTAAACATGTTCTGCCAGTAGACTTCATCTCTGGGCTTCAATACAAAAAAAAACGAATTTTTAGAGTAGCTCAATAAAATTGTTCTCAGGAGAGAACTCGTTTGACAAAACATTAGGTTCTGAGTTTTATATATTTATTAATTAATGAAATTTAATTAAAACTGTACTCTGATTTTATAATCATTATTTATTAATTGAAAAAACTAAGAGTTTTATTGGTTGTTCAACACAGGATAAATTTAAATACCAAAAGTTTATATAATACATTTAATTACTTGTTTTTAAAATAAAAATAAATATATTTCAACTAAAATACATTTGACTCTCTCTTTACTATTTCTTTGTCTTCCTTGTAATCACAAATAATTGTTTAAATTTTTCTTATATTTTATATATTTAATTTCTACATTTTATAAATAATCCATAATCCATAGTTTATATGTCCTAATTTAACACAATACAACTTTTATCCTTTGAATTTAAGATTGAATTGGTAAATTTTACATTTTATAATAAATAATTTTATAATTTGTAAATTTCTATAAACCTGATCTTCCTAAAATTGATTGGCTTATGGCCAAAACCCCTTTGTGAATTTGATATTTATTATTCATTACTTAAGCATTTTTATTATACAAATTAATTTTACTGCATTTAACATTTATTTAAAACTTCAACATAGAGTGGAGTCATTGTTTAATTTTTATTGAAAATTTTGAATCTAATATTTTTAACTTACTAAATTTGACGTTATTTAATATAATAGAGAAAATGACTTGCCAAGAATTTTTTAGAGTCCTCTCGTCTTGATTCCAGAACTCTGAACACTGGAAGTAGCCATCCCTGGTAAGTCGATGGAAGTCCTTCTTCATTCTCCTGTGATCTTCACGTCCCAAAGGCTGAATCTGAAGCCCTTGTCCGTAGATCGAACTAGACGGCAGAAACCTGGCTGTTTGGTTCCATCTGGCACTTATGTATTTATAATGCATTTATTTACTGGTTTTACAAATATAATATAAAAATATGTTCAAGTAATTTACATTTCACTCTCTCTACTATCTCTTTGTTTTCAATGAAATCACAAATAATCATTTAAATCTTTCTGATATTTTATATATTTAATTTAGACATTATATATATATATATGGTTTAAAACAACATAGGTTATTCAAATACAAGAATATTTATTAATAAATGTACAAGAATTAATAAATATTCTTGTATTTGAATAACCTATGTTGTTTTAAACTATTAAACAAGAAAACGTATTATATATATATATATATATATATATATATATATATAATTCATTAACTACATTTATATATTTGAACAAAAATTATTTCCTAATTTAACATAATAAAAAAATTTGTATCCTCTGATTTCAAGATTGATTTGGTAAGTTTTACATTTTAAAACAAATAGCTTTAAAATTGGTATAATTTTATAATTCTTAAAATAAGTATAAGTTTAATAGTCTTCCTAAAAATGATTGACTTATGTCCAAAACCACTTCGTGAATTTAATATTTATTATTCATTATTTAAGCATTTTTATTATACAAATTAATTTTACTGAAATTAACATTTATTTAATATTCAACATAGAATGAAGTCATTGTTTAATTTTTATTGATCATTTTAAATTTAAAATTTTTAACTTAATAAATTTGACGTTATTTATTAAAATAGAGAAATTGACTTGCCAAGGATTTCCCTGCCGGACCTAGAGTCCTCTCGTCTGGATTACAGGTCCCTGGATATCGGAAGTTGCCATCCCTGGTCGGTCGATGGAAGTCCTCCATTTTCACGTCCCGGAGACTGACTCTGAAGCTATCTTCCATGGATGGAATTAGACGGCGGAAACGTGGTGGTTTTGTTCCATCTGGCCTATGGTGGTTGTCCTAAGCGCTGACCGACATTACGACCGATAGCACCTCGTATTAAATATTTTTACAGACTGACATACAGGTCCCTAAGTTCCTGTATTTATTGCGGCTATGTAACCCTTCCCCCCCGCTCTAAGCTCGTCGCTATCTCTGTGCTTTCTTTTCTTGTACAGGCGGGTTGGACAACGTATTCTAGTCAACCTGCAGAATTTTGTTATCTGTTTTAGAACACTGAAAAATTTCTATTATTTTAAAACGGCTGTAACTTTTTTGTTATTCAAGTTTTTTAAATTTAGTTTTCACTATTGTACATATTGGATTTTTCTGGTCATTTCAAAATGTCAGTGATAGTTTTATGTGGCCTTGTTCTCAAGTTAGCATTTTTTGGCACTTAGAAAATTTTCACTGCACTCTCGTTTGTCAAATTTAGTTAGTTATTACAGTTTTATTTCATTTTAATTTTTAATTTATCTTAATAACACTTATTTAAGATTTTACTGACTCTTTCACTCTTTACAACGTTTCATTATACTATAAATTAAATCTTTATTGTTTAATTATTAAATTTGTTATTAACATTTTTGAAATTATCAATTTCTTAATTTGAAAGGTGATTCAGACCGTTTCAGTGTGTTTGTGTGTGTGTGTGTGTGTGTGTGTGTGTGTGTGTGTGTGTGTGTTTGTGTGTGTGTGTGTGTGTGTGTGTGTAAGTGTGAGTGTGTGTGTGTGTGTGTGTGTGTGTGTGTGTGTGTGTGTGTGTGTGTGTGTGTGTGTGTGTGTGTGTGTTGCAACGGTACCACACCCGCCACACACACAACCTCCATCTGCTACCTGTCGAAAATTGCCTACCCCTGGCTAAATGAGCACGTGTCTAAAATCCCACCTAATATGTACACCCTGGGAATGTTGTCTATAAAGTGTATTTAAAGTCGTGGTAAGGTCAGTGATCTGTCAAATGATCTAATATCATGTCAGCTGCAAACACATAAAAATTATCACATCAGAAATTAGAATTACCATGCTTTGAAGACATCTCTCCACCATGCTCCTGCTTTAGTGAGGTCCGTGCAAGATATAGTCTTACCATATCCACCTAAAAGTGGCCCTCTGTCTCATATGATAAAACCTGCCAGTGAGTATCAACTCCAGGGCTTTAAAAAAAACAACTAGTCCTTAAGCTAGCTCATGATTTATAATTTAATTTAATTAATTTCTCTGGATGGGTTAATCGATTATCTTTAGGTTGCTCTGTGAATCATGGCTATTTATTATTAAATAAATATGACTGACTCTAATAGACTGGATTTTAATAATTATATTGATTTTATTAACTTGCTATTATTATGATTTACCAGTTAGGCAATAATTAAATTTATTATTTATTATTTTGGTACACAGGATTAATTCAATAAAATTACTCTTTTGACTGTTGTCGGAAAAATGAATTTAATAATAAAGGAAATTTTTTTTAATATTTATAACTGAAATAAATTAGATATATTTTCTCAAATAATAATATCTTAAAGTCCTTAGCTACATCTATTGGTTAATGTCTTTTTAACTGAAAGGTATTGTTCTTTGTAGCTGTTTGTTGGCTTTGCAATATTGCTTTTAAAACTAACATGCCAAATAACATTTTTATATATTATAAAATTCCTTACTGCTAACAAAACATAAATTAAATTGTCCTTAAATAAACTAAAATTACCTTGCTATTTATCTCAGGAAGGTTGGCTAATTTTATATCAATTATTACAAAATTCCAAATTTAATGTATGATCTAATTTTGTGCCAGCAGTTAAATTACATTCAATAAATTCGCACGTTGTATTATTCAAACCAAAATTATTACTAATTCTACTACCACAGAAATTATTTATTTAAAAGCTTTTGAATGTATACATATATATATATATATATATATATATATATATATATATATGATGTATATCTGATAATGTTGGTACTGTTTGCCAACGAAAAGCTTTGGATTTAAAATAATAAATATTCTTGTATTTGAATAACCTGTGTTGTTTTAAATTATTAAACAAGAAAACGTATTTTATATATATATATATATATATATAAATATATATTGAAATATTTTAATCAAAACTAATTTACCAAGTTTATCACTCGTTCAGAAAATAATAGACAAGTTGTAATTGATTTAGTTTAATAATTTCTGGTTGAGAAATTATTTATATTTTTCTAAAAGTTAAAATATTACGTAATATTTTTTCCCAGTTTATTTAAATACTGGTTGTAATAAACTTTACCGTATTTCCTTATATATTACTGATTGAATTTATTTTATAAATATGCGACAATTCTTTTTATATTTTTCCATATGCTTTACTATTCTTATACTTGCAAACTTTTAAACATTTTATCTCTTTAGAAATACCTGACATTGTAAATATTTACATAACCATTTTTTATAAATTAAATATTTTTGTAATTTTCAAATTTTAATTTATTTATCAAGGAAATAAAGCAATTATTTATATTTTTTCACATTCAAATTATTTGAATCTTTACTGTAAACTTTGAAATTTATTTCAAAATCAAATATTATTAAACTACTAAATTTTGTATAGAATTCATGACTTGCCCAAATTTCGCACTTTCCTTTATCCTTTCCTAGGTCGTAGAGATAACTTTATGCTTCCAGACTGGTAGTACTTCTCGTCTGGAATTCGGTCCATCCAGGAAGCAGGAACGGACAAATTCGGCGAAGCCAGTTTCTTGAAATATGAAATTTTAACCGTGATGTTGATAATGCGATGGCTGGTTTGCACTAGACATAAATTAAAAGCATTCTACATTATCCCGCACTCCGTGGCCTCGAGTTTATGCTCTATTAGTTCATTTTTGTATTTCTTCAAGTTTAAAATAAACTGTGACCTCCTCGGTCTATGGCCTACTTACGAGAGAGCCCAAACGCTCAGCGAACGGTTTTGTTGTCCATATCCCCCATCTTCAGTTCCAGCGGGAAACCCTGGATTTGCGTGTCTAACTTGGATTTTACCGTGTTTTTATGTCTTAAAACTGTTTATTTAAAATATTGTAGAAACCTGATTTTTACGTAGTACACAAAACACTCTGTGTGTCTTTTTGTGTGTGGGTGTATAAAGAAGGAAACATAAATTTATTAAAGAATTTTTATTCATTATGCTGACCTAATAATATTACTATAAATATATATCATATTAAATTGTATCGCATTTACATATTATGCAAAATAACAGCGCTACGGATCCAAAATCAAATGTTTATAATTACTTTCATCGTTCAATACCTACAGACTGAATGGCCATCAATCAGTGACAAACACTCTGACAATCGTTATTTACCCTCGTCAATTATGCCTACCCACCTGAGGCTTTTAAATTTCCAATAAATTCCGATATTTGCATAATTTCCTTCAAATCTAATTAATGTAGCTATGCGTATTCCTACAGATAAAATACAAATTTCGGACTTTCATTGTTATATTCGAGAAGGGGATGAGAAACTAGACTGTACCCTCAAGATAACATAATTAGGTGTATTATTATACGTAAGTGTCAACCCTTAACTTCCATGTTAGTTTACGCAATTACGTCTGCTTAGACCCTGAGGTTAAATTTTACTGTCAGCTTCAAAATACAAATTACATAAACATAGCAAGTTTACAACCTATAGGTAGCGTTGTGCTATCATTAATGAAAAATATAGTTTAAGAACCGTTTTGAATGTGTTAGAATATGGAAAAATTACTCCCTTAGGTTATAAAATACAGCAATATTTTTATTGCACTCGGAAAACTCTTGTTATATTGTTTATTAATAAATATTCTTCAAGAAATATAAAAATAAGCAATATAAAGAAAATGGTAAAGTCAATTCTAACTTAATAAAAAAAAAAAACATTTCATGTTATTTTATAATTACAATCAATATAAACATGTATATAGCTATGTCAGGATAACAATATTAAGGGACAAAATAGAAAGAGAGTTTCCTTGCAGTTTTCCATTTTCCTTTCTATGGTTGGTGTTAGGCCTTAATTTTTGATTGTTACTATTTATAATCTTTCTTTTTTGTGTCACTTGCGTTGTGTTGTAGTTTCTTATTGTTTCCCTTTCCCATTGTCCATTTTTGTGAAACAATGTTCGATACCGTTTATCCAGTTTCTTTGTATATTTTATTTATGCCATTCATTTTTATTCCTAGAGCATTATTTATGATATTATGTGGTAACACTGGCAATAACTTAAGGTTTTGAAATAAAGGTTTCGACAACGACTTAATGGGGGGAAAAGAAAAATTCAGATACAACTTTGAGAAATACATTTCTAGCAATTGGAAAGTTTGCTGAGCGCTAAAGCGCTGGACGACGAACAGGATGATACTCTGTTCGAGTCTGATTTAGACTCCAAATTTATTCAATTTATTTATTGAATAAATATTTAAAAACTTTTGTTCAACAAAAATTGTCATCCCTTACAGGTTGCAAGAAATGTACTTGAACTTTACTGGATGAATAAAACGTACTTTATAAACGATTAAAAATTCATACCAAATATATAACAGGAGGGTGTGAGCTGATATCAGGAATTGAAAAAACTGTATGAAGGAATCGCGTATGGATGAAGAAGAAACTAAACAGTGCTATAAAGCTGATATAAAATATATTCAAGTATTTTTTTTATTAGCTTTACGTCTTTAATACACTATTTTGTTAAATGTTTAGTGTTTTTATTATATATAGACTTTAGTTTAAAATGAATTTAATAAATTCTAGTTCGTCGTTTTATATGCCGATTTACCAGCTTATATAATAAAATAAGATATGTTATTTATCAAAAATATGTCTCAAAAATATCTGTTAATATATTTATCCATCTATTTTTGGCTTTCTTTCTATCTATTTAATCTATTCCATACCTCTCAATCTAACTACTTATCAACCTAACTTTTTATATCTATCTATTTTTATGCATCTATATTTACTTTTACATGTATATATATATTTATTCGTTTATTATTATTCATTTATTTATATCTAACTGCCTAGCTATATTTATATTCTATTTTCTTTTTATATATCTAATTTCCTTTAATCAATCTATCGTTGTTTAGTTATCTATCTACATAGGCGCCCATGTATAATTTTATGGGGGGGCCAAATCTGATACCTGGGGGAATGGGATTCCCTCTATGAGAAGGGGAGTCCGGAGAAATTTTTGAAAAATTAGGGTTAAAGTGGTGAGTTTTAAGGCACTTTACAAAATTCGAAACTTTTAATTTTTACAGGCTTTTTTGTATCGATTAATTAATTTTTTTTATAGAATGAGTGAATCTTTATTCTTTAAAATACTAAAAAATATAATAAAAAGCTTTTTTTTCTTGCGTCATTTCATTTATTATAGGATAGGATAGTAACCGACAAATTATTTTGAGGCTGGAAGTTTTTTAAATATAGGCTGTTATTTCAGTTTTTTAAGTGGCGTTTTTTTTTTAAATTTCAACCAAAGCATGACAGTCGAATATCTGATTTTATTGAAATATCTCATTAGGTTCAGGGTGTTTGCGTGTTTCAGGTGGAACTGATCATATAACGCTAAAAATGAGCAAAAATGCTTCGTTAGTGAGTTACGACTAGCGAAAGATTTCACCTGCAATTCAGTGACCCCTGTGAAATAAGTCAATAAATGTATAGGCCCTACTTAAGTAAGCAGATACAAATTTTATCCTCCTTAGGCTTTTTCTATAAATTTGAGCAATTAGGGGTGGTTTTCACCCTTGAAAATGAATTTTTAGAGGGTCGAAATATTTAACAATTACAATTAGAGTATCAGACAATCATTATTTTTAATTCATCTGAACCAAATTTCACTCTTTTTTATGCTTTATTATAGATTTTGACAATAAGGGGTAGTTTTCACGCTTAAAATATAAAAATCGCCCGTCGGCACTATATAAATTTTGAAGTACAGGGTAAGTTGAACTTAATTCCATATTTGTATGCAAATCGGTCTTTCCGAAAAATTTGCGAAAATAAGTTTTTTTCCTATTTTAAGGTTCGTTTCCTGGACTAATATTAAAGATAAATCAAATTAAAACGTCAATTTCTACAATTCAATTAAAGGTAATGTAACATAGGCTGTAACATATAATAAACTATTAAAATTAATATGTGGACAAAATGGTATGTTTTGTTTAACTTAACAGAAAAGAAATATGCCTAATATGTAATATCTATGCATCGTATACATAGGAATTCTTTTGAAATTGATTCTTGACGTTTGTTATGTTTCGTTATTAGAAAATATTTTCACTTACCAATTAGGCTAAATATTTATCAATTTTGTATATCGTAACACAGTACCGTACACTATAGTCAATATATAATCTCCCTGTTTCCTACTTGCACCCAATACAGTATTACAATGTCGAACGCAGATGACATGCAACAGAGAAGAAAAGCAGCGTCAGTCGGAAGGGCCTAGGTTATCCTTCCTGTCACGTTTTCCTTATCATTGGGATAGCTGGCTCGCTGTGTCAGCGTCTAGGATATTAGTCGTGTCCTGTTTAGCTGTTTTCCTTTAATTGACGCAACCATTAACTGGTCCACATTGACATAATCACATAATATGGATATTCGATAGTTTCTGACTTTAAAACCTACTTCGTTCAGTCGAGGTGTTAATATAGCAGAATCGCATAAATATAATATTTTTATTGTTAATACTGTGAAAATGTATTATAATTAAAATTAGTTCTTCCACATCAGCTGAAAATAAAAAAGAAATATTTGTACGAAAGTCTTAATAATTTTAATTTGTATTTTTCTGGGAGCTAGGGGGCCACGGCCCCCCTGCCCGTGTGTATGGGCGCCCATGTCTATCTATTCATTACCTATCTCTCGACCATTCTTTCAATTTTTTTTCTACATATCTTTCATTTTTCGTTCGATCTCTCTCTCTCTCTCTCTCTCTCTATCTATCTCTCTGTCTCTCTCTCTCTCTCTCTCTTTATCTATCTATCTATCTATCTATTTATCTATCTATATCTAACTATTTATATAACTATTTATCGGATTACCAATCTAAAGCAAATAGGTTTCCTCTGTAACATAATCTAATCTATATAAATATGAACCATATGTATTTATTTCTACGCTAAAGGGTTATATCAATTTCTATCTGCCTTTCATTTGAGCTTATAGGAATTTAAAATGTTAGGAATTTCTGAACCGATAGCTGGCTACGTAAGAATATGGTTATAAATATTCCGAAAGAGTGAAGTTACTTTTTCGAAATAATTTTATAATAATTGTAAAGAAATATGTAAAGATTAGGGATTAAGATTCAAACACGTAGAGTGTAAGTACTTTAGCGTTCATTACTTGTACGCTACTTGCTCGTACGTACATTACTTGTAAATGTTGCATTTGGAAATAGGAGACACTGTTCATACTCTAAATACACATCTTGATGCACTAGAAGAGAAAACGAAGTATTTAGAATACTTTTTTTTTAACAAAGTAACTCTTTTCTCAGGCAACAGACATCGTTCTTTTCCTGTTAATTTCCTGCGGTATTGCTTTCCGGAAACTAACCTTCCTCGGCACAAACACAAGTGCTGCACTATTACAGGTGGCTTTACTCTTCTCTCAGACAAATAAAGCGTTTTCCTATGGAAATTCAACAAAAACTTTACTATTCGTTTCGTCATACATGTTGAATTAATTACATGTTAAACAATAATAGTTTAAAGAGCACTGATTTCCAAATGAAATTTAAAATATTTTTGTTTACTACGTTTTAGGGAAAAGTGACATTTTTATCTAGTAATGAAATACAAAAGCAGGATTTTATATGCTCAGTCAACTGTTTACATATAGAGACGCATTAGAAGTTTTCGTTTCACATAACTCTATTATGTCCAACAATAAGAGCTTATTGCGATTAATAAAAATTAAAATTTTGTGTAAGAACAAACAATATCAAATATAAATAAATAGTTAAAAAAATAAAACTGAATGTTCAAAACTGTTTTATAATGCATATAGTTGATTCATATGTGTGGTTTAGATTAAGGTATTATGTCAAAATGATATTTCGTAATACATTCTATTAACTCGATTTTCTAGGCTACTTTTAATTACAATCATTATTTACTTGGAGTAAAAGAACATAGTTCTGGGCGAGAGGAATATAAGAGATTTGCTACAATATAGTTCTATATCTTATTGTATGGAAAACCTCAAGAAGGTGTGTATTGTATTTTATTTCTTATTAGGTGTTAAGAACTCATAGTTGTCAAGAACTGTAGTATTTTTTAGTTATGTGTATTTGTTATTAGTACATTGCGCTTTAAAACTGAAAACATATCCTAGTATATTTTGTAACTTTTATTGTTATTTACTTGGAGTAAAAGAACATAGTCTTGGCGAAAGGAATATATGACATTTGCAACAATATAGTTGTATATCTAATTCTATTGAAAGCCTCAAGAAGGCGTGTTTTGAAAATGTAAACTATTTTATTTGTTATTAGTTCTTAAGAACTCATAGTTGTCAAGAACTGTATTAATTTTTTATGAAAAAACGTACATTGCGTTTTATAACTGAAAAGATAACCTAGTATATTTTGTAAATTTTATTGTTGCACTGGTTTTCAGTCTAAGCGACTATGTATGAAGTTTCATTACATTAAAGCAATTAAGAAACTCTGAAGGTATTTCTATTTGAACTCTTTTTAACTAAGTGAAACACTGTTCGAGTGATATGTAGTCTAAAACTAAATATATTTTTAAAATTAATTTACGTAGTATTGATATATTCAGAAATATATAAAATTGACCTAAGAACAGAATTTTTATTAATTGTTAATTTCCAACTCTTAGTTGTCATTGTTGATTGTACCTTTAGTGTTAAAGGTATTGATTTTATTTTGCACATTGTGTTAACGTTTGTTTGCTATCTTTTTTAAGAATTTGGTAATTTTTAATTAGATACAATAGTTTATTCAAAGTTTTGTCATGAATAAAAAGTAACTAATAAGTGAATTAGTTATATTTTTAATTAAATAAAAATACAGATAATAACAGTTTATAGTTATGCTATTTGACTAACAATATTTTTAGTTTTGCAACTTTCTGCATAAATAAATAGGTTATAGCCCATAAGTCTCGTTACAATGCAGAAGCATGCAACCCAAAATTTGTAATATGAGAAATAGGTATTACCTAAATCTATTTTACATATATATTCCTTGTTTGATCTTAAGCTTTTTGTGTTGTAGTATCAAATGCGAAATGACTTGATGGTTTCATTTGCCTAAACTTAATACGTGAATCTGTAGTTATCAGAAGAATTTTTAATAATATTACATATTCAAACTTTACATTTTACTATAATATAGTAGTTTCAATTCACATCGTCTATTACAGTTTTTACAACTAGCCGAGTGTACAACAAAGCGTGCGTTTCACTTAACTAATAAAGCAATTGGTGTAATTTGTGTGGTGGCAGGCTTAAGAAAATTCAACGAGTTCTGTTGTTTAAATTTCCAGTTTCAACAACTAATGCACCAATAGATTTGAATGTAAATAATTCTCTTTACAATTTATGTTGAGTCATTATTATTTTTATAACATTAATATTTTTTACTGATCTTTCAGTGCTTAATGATTTCGATACCAGGAATGATTGTAATATCAAGAAATTCACTAACAATTATTTCATCTGTTGAAGTAACAATATACACAAATATCTGGGGAATTGAATATTTGTGTTTTTTCTATAAAATTACGTTTAATATATCTAGTAATTGTTTTGAAAGTGTTTCCTGCAATATCACATTCAAGCTAAACACGAATGCAGGTTAACACCAATATGTGTAGTTATGTGAAACTATGTTGTTTTATGTTTGAGTAAAGATATCATCTTCATAAGGACGTGTACGTATGAACCAAGATTTATATATAGGTTTTGGGAACTATTGCGATTCTGGTAAAGAAAATATCAACATTACGAATTTTAAGAGATTTCAACAATGTTATAAATAAATACAAAATTGAGAGAATAAAAAAAACACAGTAAAATATTTAAATATAAAATTTTAACTGTATGTAATATGTGTATATTACAACTTGATATATCAAATTTTATACGCAAGCAAACTTACCCAGAGTTGATGTACGGTAGAGTCGATAATAAACACAAAGCTATTTTATAGTTAAAATAACAATATTGTAGGTGTTTACACAGAAAACAAATGGGATTAAAGTGTAACAACGTCCTACCTTCGTAAAAGCGTCATACCGACGTAAAAGTGTGAAAACATCCAACCGACGTAAAACTGTAGAAATTTTCAACCAACGTAAATGTGTAAAATTGTCCTACCGACGTAAAGTGTAAAAATGACCTACTCGAGTAAAGTGTAAAAATGTAATACCGACGTAGACGTGTACAATATTCCGTAAAAACGTCCTTTCACACGTAAAAGTGTAAAAACATCCTAGCGACATAAAATTGTAAAACTATCTTGTCGAAGTAAAGTGTAAAAATGTCCTACCGGCGTAAAGTGTAAAAATGTCCTACTGACGTAGCACGTGTACAAACTTCTTCTCGACATGGAAGTGTAAACAAGCTCTTTCTTACATAAGAGTGTAGAAATGTCCTGTAGATTCAGCCTATTGAGAAGAGGGGCGAAGTCTAAAAACAATTTTATTAGTTACTAGGAATTTAAAGATGCATTCCGGTCTGAAATGTATAAAAAAGCATAAGCCTATTCGATAGAGAGTGTCCTTCAAGATCTGTTGTCTGTCACACGTTTAGATGAGTAGATAGTCCATTGCTGCCTACCCCCATGTCTAGAGCCGTCAGGTAGGCCTACCCATGAAGACATGGTCACTTGGTCACGTTTCTCTTGTTACACTATCGAAACGTATATAAGACTTCCTTTTATATGGCTGAGAGTTTTATCTAATTCCTCTAATTAACATTTATGAGCATTGGTGTAGTCATCCTGAAAGAAGGGGTAGTTATTCAATGTGTTTGAAGGACTTTAGCCATATTTGAATTTTATTGATTATCATTAAACATTTTCATAGATTTTAGAGTTTATTAGGAATGTTCGTGCTGATTGTACAGTAATTCTGTCATATAATAATAATGCTGCACATTATTATGAATTTACTATTAACACTACATATTTTGTGACAGTATTTTCCCTCCTAAATTATTTATATCTTGACCTGAAGTGATTTTATTAGTACCCTGCCCACCCACTATATCTCATAATACTTAAATTAGAAATAAATTATTCATTGAATAAGTTTCTTGATAAAAACAATAAAATTAAATTATTACAATTTTAATTAAAAAATCATGCTCAAGTCATAAGTATACCATAATTTGTTAGAATAGGTTTCATAAACTGTTCTATTTTATAAACTACTAGCACAGTACCCGTCCTTCTTACGGCTTGACATATATTAGTATTGATTAATTTGTATTTGTATTTGGGGGGAATTTAATTTACTGAAATTAAATCAAAATAAATATATCAATCTGTAGTTTATAACCTTAGGGATTATTGTCTTGAAAGACCAAGAGAAGGATAACCTACATGTACCATACCATTTGTAAAGTATAACTAACCTTTAAAGATGAATAACAAAAGGTAATTACTATCAGCTGTTTTAATGTGCTTAAAAGTGACGTTTACAGGTGATTATCAGTTGATTAAGGCAAGTATATAATGGAGTGGATATAATTGAATGTTAAGGGGGTTTTCAAGGCTAGAGAGGCGGTGCCCTGATGGAATTTCTAAATAAAAATAGGTCTATGTGTTAACCAGGGATCATAAGAATGTCCATGTAAAGTTTTAGCTCAATGGCTCTAGTAGTTTTTACGTGATTAAAACAACACACACACACACACACACACACACAAACACCATTAGATTTTTATATAATAGCATAGATAAATATTTATTGTTATATTGTAATTTAAAAATTAG